>JABTXL010001671.1:5796578-5829717 GCA_025134845.1 Neodon shergylaensis
AATAAATAAATAAATAAATAAATAAATAAATAAATAAATAAATAAATAAATAAATAAAAGTATTATGGATAGCTTAAAGCAAACATCCAAGGAACATTGTAATTAGTCTTTCTTGTATAGTACCCAGCTTCAGTAATTATGGACAGAAAGAGCTCATGTGTACAACTTCCCATTCTTTCCAATTGCATTAACCAAGAAGCAAATTCAAATTGTTGTATTATTTCATCTTTAATTACACATTCACTTCTTTATGAGAAGGAATCTTTATAAATATATTACAGTTCCTTTTACAAACACTTAATACTAATCCTATAACTATATATCATATTGATGCTAAAATTTCAGTCAACACATAAATGTCTGTGAGCACACGTGTGCACGTGCGCATGTGTGTGTGTGTGTGTGAACATGTGTTTCAGGTACTTGCTAAAATAGGATTCAAGTAAAATTCACACATATTTATTTTAAACTTTATTACTGTTTTTTTAATGGAACTCTTACTAATGAAAGAGAAATTCTGAATCTAAGTTCACTACAAGTGACTACCATGCATTTGATAAGTAGTTAGTTGATTATTGTACTGAATATTATATTTTATTTATTTTTATGAAGTTATTAATATATGTATTTGTATACATCTATGTATGTATGTGCTGTGCTTGACTGTGTGTTGGTATGCTCACAAATAGAAATGCTATTGAAGACAGTGGTCTGTCTACATTGGTATGATTTTTATTGCTTGTCACCTTTTTGTTGTTCGCTTTTAAGAACAAGGGCTCTGACAGGAACCAGACCTCACCCTTTTGGCTATAGTGACAGTCCATCAGGAGACAGGCACAGCTGTCTCTACATTGCAGGCCAGGGATTATGTGTGCATAATTATTTATGTGGATGCTAGGGATTCCAAATCAGCACTTTTTGCTGACACAGCAAGTATTTGACCCACTGTGCCATATCCTAAGCCAAAGATTTTCAAAAATTTAATTTCTATAAAATATTTGATCTACAATATTACCTTCTAGGACCATTTATTATACGCTTTCTATAGTATTTATAATCTGATATACACATATATTTAACCCAATAGATTGATTTAAACACTGTCAAATTAATATAGGATGGATATTTATTGTGAGAAATAAGTCTATGAAGTTAGAATTTATGTTTATGAAAGAAATGTATAGAGTATTTTTCTTATAATCACTACATGCCTGGAGTCAATTTAAAAGTTCAGGAAAAGCCATGTGTTTTATTATATTTAATGTGTATCAATGGCTGATATCTGACCTGAGAGATTTGAAATGTGATTTCCTGGTGACTAGCTAGTAACTAGCTTGAGTTGTGTCTACAAAATAATGAAGCTTGAGGTTTATATTTGAAAAGAGTATTTTGCCCATTAAAGTGAGAAATCCATGTATCAAAATGCATTTCGAATATTGATTCAGTGTGACCAAAATATTAGGCTATAACAAGTTTTCCTCAAGCTCACTGTACAATGGAGGAAGAACAAAACAGATAGGAGGCACTATCCTGTCTCTCTGTCTTTTGGGGAATCATTTGGTCATACAAGATTGTAGGTCTCACTGGGCTCAGTTCCCCTAGTGTGCATTAACATCACTCCGGAAGACCCACATGTGATTATTCTACTAGCTCTAACTAAACACACTTGAAGTTAATACTTTCAGAGATCATCTGATGCATGGTTGAATAAAATTTCTGTGAGGGTTTACTGTATTTTCAAATATGAAAATTTCTATTATTTAATTTTTAAATGAACAAATGATCGGCTATGTAATAACTCAGTGAGGAAAAAGAACTTACCATAAGAACTACTTGTAGCGTGCCTCCCACACAAAAAGAAGTAGAAAAAACTTAACAAGAACATAGCATTTTTAGAACATAACGTGCTATCACTATAAGATGATGTTCCAAATCATCTAAGATGAAAACACAGAGTGCATAGGGATAACACTTGAAAGAAAATAAACTCTTAGAAATTTTTATTTTTGTTTTCTTTTACTTGTGGGAAAAATATACACAAATACTGGTAAAATATAGGACCAACTACTTGTACTAGCACTAAGCATTTGTCTGTACAGTGAGGCATGATTAGACATTTACTTTTCAGTCATTGAGAAGTAGGTTGCAAGGAATAATAGACCGATATTCTTTTCTCTTTGCTTCTCTGGTCATGATATGAGCAGTTTGTTCTGCTACACACTCTGATCTTGAGGCATGCTTATCACGGACCAAATCATGCGGTTCATAGATCTTGGTTTATAACGTTCCAAACCATAAGACAAATTTAGCTTTTTTCTTTGTAAATTATCTAAGTTATTTTGTTACACTAACAGCTAAATGACTAATGCAGTGTTTTAAACTCAGAAGAGAGAAGCCAGGGTATGTTCTCAAATAAATGGTTTTTAATGATTCTAATATTGTGGATTTACCGACATTAATGATATATGCTAATGATATAGAGTGATTATTCTTTTTTTTTTTTTTTTTTGGTTTTTCGAGACAGGGTTTCTCTGTGGCTTTGGAGCCTGTCCTGGAACTAGCTCTGTAGACCAGGCTGGTCTCGAACTCACAGAGATCCGCCTGCTTCTGCCTCCTGAGTGCTGGGATTAAAGGCGTGCACCACCACCGCCCGGCTAGAGTGATTATTTGAAGCTTGAAAAAAATATGAGGTGAAATTAACCATAATTTCACTTGGTAATTAACTTTTGCATAGGAGTGAATGGTTCTGAACTATAATATTAACAGGGTGAACTGACTAAGATCTAATTAAGTCAAATTATAAATAGTGACCTTCAGGTGAGCCCTTTGCCTGTTATTACTGAAAGCACAGCATCATTAGAACATAACTGGCTATCATTATCAATGGTCATTCAGCCAGTGAAACTGGAAATTTGTGTAAACCGATTCTGTTCAGTTAGTGAAGGCTCAAAACTTTAAGAAAAGAAATCAAATCTTTTGAGGGTATTTAAAAATTAAGACAGTAGCAAAAGAATCTCAGTATTTATTCTATCCTATCATCTAAATAGTTCAAAGAACTGGGAAAATCAAATTTTGAGGACAGAAATTTTAAGATCATCTGTCTTTCATGAGAATTTTATTAAATATATAATTTGTACATGTAAAATATTTACATCTATTAAAATATGTAATTTTTTCTAGGTACACTTCTCTTTCTTAATGAAATATTTTTTATTTTTAAAACTGAATTATCATTTTAATTAAAATACAATTACATTATTTTCCCTTCCCTTTCCTCCCTTCAATCTTCTTGTTCACTTCCAAATTTATGTTTTTTATTGTTATGATATTGATGATGATGTGTGTATTTAAATATATAAATACAACATAATCAATCTGTTTAGTGTTACTTGTTTGTATATGATCTCAGGGCTAATCCCTTGGTACTAGACAACCAATTAAGGCCTTATCCATTTCTTCAGTTCTCAGCATTCCTTAGTAGTGTTGGCACACCTCCCAATAAAGCATAAAATTATTTCTCTAACTTTCCTCATTTATAACATGTATTAGTTTGATGTATTTATAAAATTCATAAACTATTAGTGATAAATTACCATGAAGTAAATTTATTCTATAATAAGATTTTCTTATGATTTTACATAAAGTTGTTTCTTTGCTCTAATATTATAATTCTTTATTTGTCATAGCTGCATTGGCTAGCTGTGACTATAATATTTCCTAGATGCTGAAGAAAGTGGAAGAATTATACAGATAGATTATGTATGTATGCATGTATGTATATGTATATACACAAAATAGCAGATAAACAATAGATATCATATAAACAAAGATAAAAAAGATGATCTAGATAAACAGATACATAATAACACATATGAAGATGTGGCATGATAAATGGATCACTGAAAATATGTAGTTGGTGATGGATATGTAGATCAATAGAATACATAGATAGCTTTCTTCTCACAAAAATCCTATAGTATTGAAGCCCATGTTGCAAATAAAAATGTATGACTATCTGCCACAGTGAATAGGAACATTTGTGTATTTAACTCAGGCCTACACAATATTAAAGCTTAAATAATTATTTTCTATTATATCTCAAGCACTTTCACTAATATAATCTTACCAAGACTGCGTAAAAGTTAATAAAAATTGAGTATTTGATCACACAGACACTCAAAGGGAATAATGTTCAGGCATACATAAAAATAAGTCATGGATAGCTGCATTTTTCTGAAACTTTAGTGCATACTATGATATACACATTAGCATTAGCATCTATAACCGGGTAGTCAGCAGTTCTGTGGATTACTGGTACTTCTAAAATACACACTAAGTGATGTGACAAGCAATCAGGAAATGTGAAGGGAAGCAGGAGACAGTAAGGAGCAATAGGCACCAAGAGTTTGGTCCCTGACTCATAAATTGAAGACTCTCCCTCAGAGTTTGGCTCAGGGCTAATGTTCTGTGTACTTAAAGAGGAACCCACAGCATTATTGGGCAATGAGTGTCTTTGTGGCAGTACTGGCACAAGTCTTGTGGGTGTTTTCCTTGCCTTCACTATAATTTCTATGACTGCATGGGACTGTAAGATTTTAGAAGGGGCTAATGTTTCTACCATTTTACTGAGAAAGATCTCCTATTAAGACTGATGGCCAGTCAAGCTGTGAGAATGGAACTTTGTTTTCATTTGAATTCTTGGCTATGCTGTATTCACTGGAACTTGCCTGGATAGATTCGTGGCACAAGAAGATATTAAGATGAAATCTAGTTCAATGTCCTGAGAAATGTGTGTAATGATACATTAGTAGTGTGAAACTCACCCTGTTAACGTCATTAGAAATTTTAAAATACAAAATAGTGTTGAAAACAGCATGTATCATTAGTATGAATGGCAAGTCTTTTTTGAATTCCATGTAATATTAAAAAATAATTTAAAAAATGTTTCACAATATGAATCATAGTCAAAATAATATTGAAAAAAAAACACTTTAATCCTGCAGCTTATATTTGCTCCAAATATCCAAATATTTACAACCCCCCATTTTAGCTTTATTTTTTGTCAAATTCTACCACACATTGTTATCTAGTACTTTAAAACAGAATGACAGAACCTGCCTCAAAACTTGATATGGCATTTCAAAAGCATGTATAATATTCTTTAGATTTCAATAAAAAATAAAATAATCTCTGTAGATAGAGAAAATATACTTCCTTTCCAAAACCTAAATGCATTTTAAATAAATTAAAAACAAAACTATTTTCTTTCAATTGAATAAATTATTTCCTTTTCTCATATTTATTATGTTTCATACTGTTCTAGAATGTTACACATTTGTCATCATAGATTTAGAGCTATTATATATGTATTTATAATCTCTCTAGCTGCCATCTATCTATCTATTATCTGTCTACCAATAATCTATTTTCTATCATCTGCATAACATCTACAGCTATTAAAGTGATGCTTACACTGTTCTTTTAAGCAAAACACAATTTGCTAGACAAAACTAAACTAAACCACAGGTTTTATTTTGTTTTTCATCTGAAGAACCATTTTTGTACCATTATCTTACCTTGGATTTTTGTTTATTTCAAAAAATACCTTAATAAGGAAGATTTTTTTCCACCTTTACAATCTATAACTCTTTTACATTTTTTAGAACTATAAATATATAATCATAGTAATAGTATATTTATTAGTAAAAAAAAAACCTTAAAAGTCTCCAGATAATCGCTGTGAATGCAGGTGCATGTATGTGACCTACTATCAAATTATTTGTAGCTAGTAATATCCTGACATTTGGAGGGCTGGATATACATTATTTGTAAATTAAAGTAAATGCAGCATCTATGAAAATAACATTTGTTAATATTGTTCTGTATTGTAAGGTATTTGATGCTGCAGAATTTGAAGTTTGGAACTACTTTAATGAATATACTATATATAGTTTATGGCTGAATAAGAAGAGAAGCTGGAGCAAATGGAAAATTACCACACAATACTGGACTGTCAATTGTAATTTAGATTCTTGACTCCAACTACTCAAGGTTAAGTACGAATACCTTAGGTCCATTGCTATAGCTAAGCAATTCCAGGAGTGGTAAGTTGCATGGTATACCTGCTTCCCAAATACTTGTCTGTTGCTGGGTAATGACTCACTTTTTATATTCTAGTTTGTCTGTGTAAGACATCAATACAACTCACTGTGATAGGCAATTTGTATTGGATCAGTTGCCTGCTGGTTTAATAGAGCAGAAGTTTTGACATTATTATTAAGCATTTACATCATAAAGTTATGAAAAATCCTATCTGTGGGCTTAAAATAATTTGACATTTCACTCTGCTGACTTGAAGAAGCCAAATTATAGATTTTCTTTTTAATGTTGAAGGGTTGATTCACTTCCCATTAATTAAATGTCCAGAGTATTTGGAATTAAGTTGTCAGGTTTTATAAATGAAGCCAAAGGCATTCTTATTTCTCATTCTGAGCTTGTTGGAATTTAAACTGCATCTCCTGGAGAAGGAGGTGTTGCAATTGTATTTTGGCTGCTTCAATATTACTGCAGAAGTCAGCTAGATCTCCATTACTTTGAGATAAATAATCAGGAAGTGTGGAATGCCATCAATGTAAAGAAGCACAGCAAATCCACACACTGAACCTAGCCAGAGGCGTCTGCAGGGAGAATCTGGGCTAAGACATGGTGATGTGTAGTAAAATCATTGTCTCCCAGAACACAGTATGTCTTCATAATTACCCTCAAACTGAGATGCAAAAAACTTCAAGCATGTATACTGTATGGAATTGTATTTCTAAATTGATCTAAAATAGTGACTGTTTAGCAAATTTCTAATATTAATGTATCCAGCAAAAGTCAAGACTAGAACTACTAGACTACTAGAGCAAATGCTGAAGACCAGTAGTCACTAAGGATATGATGTAAGATGAGATATTTGAAGGCAGTATGAAGAATAAACACAAAACTTAATAATATCTATTAGATAGTATGTTAGAATTTAAGTTAGTTAAAACATTTAAGATAGGACAAAAGGTAGGAGCCAAAGTAAATCATTAGAAAAAAAAGTGGGATTAGAGTCAACACCTTATCTTTAATTATTTAATCTGATTCACTTGTAGAAATGTTAAAAGTAGTATACACTTCATTTCTCAAGGAGCCATCACATGGAAGACATTCAAGGAAGGCCTTCAGTTTTAATGTAAAGAAAGAAAGAAAAATGGAACTCCTACTCTACTGTCCCAATGTCTGCAATTTCTGTTTCCATTTGTCCTAAGTGTCTGAAAGTCAACTTGAATATGTATGTTCCCCAAACTCCAGCAGACAAACAAAGATCTCCCTAATGCTTTCTTTACAGTCTAGTAAGATAAGGAATGACTCTCTGGTAGCTGATTCTGATCCCAATCACCCATCACTGTTACCCTTTCAACAAGTGTTCCCATTTCTCTAAGACT
This sequence comes from Neodon shergylaensis, assembly GCA_025134845.1. Lineage (NCBI taxonomy): Eukaryota > Metazoa > Chordata > Mammalia > Rodentia > Cricetidae > Neodon > Neodon shergylaensis. The sequence continues at coordinate 5,804,051 of JABTXL010001671.1, forward strand.
AAGGCATCTTCTGGCCTCAGGTTGTCAGTGGAAAAATCAGGAAGTTTTTCTTCATTTTGGTTAGAGGAACTTGGAGACTTATCCCTGTATCACAGGCTACTGCCTTGGAATATTCCTTGTCTATGATGTCACTTACTTTATTCTTTATTCAATCAATCAGCTCATGGCACCAATTCCATGCGTTGCACACTACCAAGAAAGTTGTGTTTTCTTTACTCTCTGTAACTTTCTACTTTTGGGTCTGCACATACCTACCTTACCCTCTCAGTCTTGTCATTCAGAATTCAGACCTCTGTGATGTGGGCTTCCCCTCTGTATGTTGTGAATATGTTTTTATTACCATTGGATAATAAATAAGCTGCTTTGGCCTATGGCAGGGCAGAATAGAGCTAGGCATGAAAACTAAACTGAACACAAAGAGAAAGAAGGTGGAGTCAGGCAGAGACCAAGTAACTGCCGAAGGAGAAAGATGCTGGAACCTTACTGGCAGGCCACAGCCTAATGGCGATACATAGATAAATAGGTTAATTTAAGAATTAAATGAACTAGCTAGAAATAAGCCTGAGCCATTGGCCAAAGAGTGTTGTGATTAATGTAATTTCTGCGTGATTATTCGGCCAGGGCAGCTGGGAAACTATAGCACAGTCTCCAATTGCACCTCTATACAGGTGCCTCTTTCACAGACTCCACACACACACCATTTGCCATGATATTACAAATATAATGCCTACTTTATATATTGCCTCCATTATGATTTTATTTTTCTTAGCCTTGTCACTAAGTTAACTACATTTATATAAGTAAACCTCAATATATTTATATTACTATAGATTTAACACCATAAGAATAAGTGAATAACAACCTTTAATTTTGTTTATTTTATTTTTATACTAACGATGGAAATTTAGGGATAATAGGCGTGTCATCTCTGTGGTCATGCTTATTGTGTCTCTAGCATATTTTTTAGTGTTCTTCCTCTGAGACAGGATTTTACTCCATAGTCTAGGCTGGTCTGGCCTATATAGTTCAGGCTGGCATGAAGCTCAAGGCAATGCCCATATCTTCTATAAAGTACTAGGTACTAGAATTACAAGTATAAGCCATCACACCTAGGTTTCTAAAAGTGGAGACTTCTGACAGAGCCTAACAGTTGAAGTTCAATTTCCTCTTACTCGGGCTGTATATTAGACAATGCCAACTGATAACTCACACAAATATCTCATAAAGGTAAAAGGATCAAAGTCATTTCACCAAAGTCAAAATAGCCAAAACTGGTGGGATTTTTAACTCAGGATGTTTTGGATTTCAATGACCTCATACTCAAGTGTTGAGCTACAATCCCTGTGTTTCTGAACGTGTGTTGCACTAACATAGCCTAATGAGAACATGTACGTGTGTGGATATAGCTACATATATCATGGCTACAGAGTAAGAGCCACCTCTGGTGTTTGTATTTGCCTTGTGCTTGGCTTGAAGAAAAGAACTGCTCATGGTTCACCTCTAGCTAGCCTGTCAGCATCCAGAAAGCCTGTTGCCTCTGCCTCCCAACTCCCTGTGGGATCAGTATATTGACGTCATGCTACTGTGTGCTCCATTACACGGATTCTGAAGATTGGAGTCCTTGGCCTTGTGGAGACTCTCTACTCACTGAGTGGTCCCTGCAGTGTGAATGTCAGAACTTATTTTATAATAAATAATTGTTTCATTGTGTCTATTTATTTGCAATTGTTTCTATGTTCTTAGCCTTTTCTTATAGTTTCCTTTTAATGCCTAATATTATTACCCTCTTCCTCCCTCCCACCTCAAGTTCCAGTTTTCAGTCTTATTGACATCTTCTATTGTTTCTTTATATTTTGCTGTGTAAATCTCTGGTTTTAAATATTTTTTCTTTACTTTCTTAAACTTTGTAATTTTCTCTTAAGTACTTAATAAAATGTAAACCAAAGACATTTATTAGGATTTTTTTCTTTTAGAACAAAAGTGTCTAAAATTATACACACTTAAATAGTTCAGATTTTCAACATTCTAGTTTTCTTCCACTTTGAAACTAGAAAGTAAGTGATAACAGCCATAATAATTGTCTCTTGTGTATAGATCATATTATAGTTTGCGTTAAAAAATTTAAAGCAAGTAATGTTTTTGCTGTATTCTTGGTGTTACTACTAAAGCTAAGAACTGCATCTGGTATTTAGGGTTTGCTTATAACAAAAATGAGGCAAAAACTGTATTTCTACTTTGCAAATGGAACTATTTCAAATATAGTAAGTGAGAAAATTACCTACTATCACAGAAATTAAAAATCACATGCCTGCAATCTGCCATATAATCATCTCATAAAATGAGAATGACTTTGATTCCTTCTCTCATTTTTTTCAGTCATATTTGCTATTTAGATTTCAAATTTTATGGGTGGTATTATTATTTCAATTTCTTTTGGAATTAGTTATCCTTTTTGATTGGTCTTTGAGTATTCTTTCATTATTGTTGGCCTTACAGAATTTCTAACAGTGGTAAAAATAAGTTGTTGCACTTAGACCTTACGATAAGCATGCTCATGCATTGTTGCTGTGCTGAGATCACAGTAAGAAATGTTATTTCCAACACTGACACAAATACCTTCTGTGAAGATTTTCTAATGTTCGGTAGAGGAGTTACCTCTCTTTCCTGAGGAGCATCATCCCTAGCTACCTCTTATAGGATGACTTATGGCCACATGTATTGCTTCTGTCAAGGCCCAAAATCTTACATTTTCAACTATCGTGAGTTAATGACTCTCTGATTTTTAATGAAATTATTCATTAAGGCAGCTAAACCATCATATGCTTTTTTGATATCAATGCAGAATCAGATAGTTGGAGGTACTTTGTTTCCATTATGAAATTCAGCTAGATAGCTATATTTGTGCCTTTTGCTTTATAGATAAAATGCTTTGCTATAAAATATGAGTGGTGGAATCACATTTGGTCAAATATCTATCCTAGTGGTTTTTACTTTGCATGTGGAGTGACAGGCTTGTTAAAATGATCTCTTATTTTTTGTAACCATGTCCCGATATGAAATAAGACATATGTGGATAATGAACCAAAATGTTTTCATGAGGCATCTACTAACAGAAGTTAAACAGAAACTTGGAAATGGATGGGCCAATCTTTTTCTTATGTTCTCAGAGGAGATGGCTCTGCTAGATTCTGTTCTTTTCAGCATTAGCAGTCCTGAAGTAACACATTTCAATTGTTTTAAGCCACCGTGTTATACTCAGCAGGATTACACAACAAACCAGAGCGGCTAATCTCAGATATTGAAACTCAGATGAAGAACTTTATTCAACTGTTGCATCTATCTTATAGAATCTGAAAGGTATTTGTAGAGTCAAAACCAAAATTTGTAAGAGTATATCTTATAATGAAATGTCGGCACACAAGGTTTAGGGTAAATTCAATGTGACCAATGGATAATGATGGGTACTGATTTCATGAACACTAGAGGAACCCAAGGGAGACCAAAGCCCATACATTCTCTGAGTTCCAAATGGGTTCTTATTATATTTGAATGTGACTTTTGCATCACAAAGAACAACAAATAAAATTAGATCAGGAAAATTTTAGGTCACAGAAAATATTATAGTCTAGAAGAAAATATTTAAAATAAGGAATGTTTCTAAATTCAAGATGGAGCTTCATGGGGGAAAAGACTACATTTATCCATTTATCATATTTGGAACAGCAGGAGAGAAACATATTACCCCTACCTCATGAAATTTTTTTCACATGATTAACCCTTACCTGGAAGAAAGGTAAAAAAAAAATCCTGTCTCTTTAGTCCAATAAGAACAAGACAGCTTGTGTCCTTGCCGGAAGAAAGAATCCTTCGTTTCATCTAAAAACCAACACAGTGAAAAGTAACAGACTCATAACCTTTTAAAAGAGCATAGACTGATTTATTCTCAGTAAATCTGTAATACTTTAAAACTCAGACTTGAGAAAGAATTTCACGTGCTGTTATATGGAAGTTTTTGTACTAAATAAACCCAAACTTCCAACTCAGTCCTGGTTGTCACACAATAGGGGCCAAATATTGATGAAGATGTTAATAGATACATTGTGCTAGTATTGAAAGTAATAAATGCAATGTTGTTAGGAGGTGTCTATATGCATATTAGTACTCAAGGAGAAGAAAAAAGCATCTCTCACTTAAGAGTATGTACCCATTATTGGTGTTAGTCAGGAGGCAATTAACAATGTACCGTTGATTTTTCAATCAACATACATATTTTAGAAATTAAAAACTAAACCATGAAGGAAAACAGTGAAAAATAACCAGTATCATCCGAAGATACAGCAATAATATTGACTTTATTTTAACATCCTGTAATCCCTTCTGTGTCTAAAGGCTTACAGGGTTGGAAATCACTTTCTTAGCTGGCCTGCCAGATGACTTTGTGTGTGATGGAAAGCAGAATACAGAAAAGCCATTATTCTTTGGTGAGAGCATGTTGTGATGCACTTGGCATTTGTGTCTGACAGACATGCAGCTGCAAAGAACTCTCCCTGTGAACCATGCTCTTAAAATACTGTCACCTGCCAAGTCCCCTTCAGATTCTTGCATTGTCCAGTTTTCTAAATAAAGATACAGGTCCCTATCCTTTGGTCTTTTTACAACAGTTTGAGCTTCAAATTTTTACTGGAAATACATCACATGTTTCATGTGTAAGTGAGAAATCTGAAGGAAGACAGAGAAGAACAAAATAACACCATGGTAAAAAGCCAACGATGAATTAAAAGTCACTTAACACTTGAGAATATATACTGATGAAATGATTAATCCAGCAGGAAAGGCACATAAGGACTCTTAGAGCAGGCTGCAGAGGAGGCAGTTTCTTATGGGGGCTTATACGTTTCAGACAGGGGCTTCTGAAGCATCTTTGGTTGACCTCAAAGTCTTATCAGTCCTTTCTCAATCTACCAGTGCAGGGATTGCAGCAGAGTACCACTATACCTGTCTCTCTGTTATGCATTTAAAAATAGTGTGTATAATTGTACTGAAGGCAATAAATGTTAAGACTGAAATTGTGGATCTGATTATAATCAGTCACAACCCATTGATAACAAAAAGTACCTCTTTTTTCTGAGGTGGCAAATGTTTTTATGACTTTTACTAGTACTATCTTCCTTTAATACTTGGCAGATACAGAGACATTACATGGAGTCCTTCCTCATCCTGTCTTTTCTAACATCTGCCTACTTCTGCCTTCCTTTGCAAATACACTTCTCACATGTATTGAGATGGACCCAGATTCAGTATCTGTAGTTAATCTACTTCCAGACTCCATTTTTCTCCTCTTGTTTATAGTCTTGCTATCTATTTCTATGACCTTTGACTGAATGTTGAACACTGTCAAGAAAAATGTTTTATATTGTGTAGCATGCAGTATGTGTACTTTAAATGAGTATAAATTGAGTCAAAAATTATCTTCTTAAAGTATAGTAGCTACATTTCACACAGTTAATAGCTATACACAATAATGACTCTAAAGTGAGTACTTACAGTTTCAGTAAAAAATGGTTTTGGACATTTGTTGACAACTGTGATGGTTTGAATAAGAATGGCTCCCAGGGGTCATACAGTTGAGGACTTTACCACCAGGGTGTGGAACTCTGATAGGATTGCAATGATTAAAAAGATTAGGAAATGTGGCCTTATTTGAAGAAACACATAACTAAGGGTTGACTTGGAAGTTTTTAAAATCCCATTTCCCCTCCTCTCTCTTTCTCTCTGTCTCTTTGTTTATGTTGCCAGGTTTCCTGCCATGAGGATAAGGAACTAAACCTCTGAAACTGTAAGCAAGCATCCAATTAAATGCTTTCTTTTGTGCATTGCCTTAGCCATGGTGTCTGTTCACAACAATAGAACACTGAGTAAAATAACATCTTTCTAGAATAAAGTTTTATATTCCACCTAAACACACTTTTCTCAATAATTATTCTTTTAAATTGTCTGAAGTTAAAAATAAATGTTTAAATTTACTCCTAGAGATTGTCCCATTGGAGGTCTAAAATACTTGCCTGATATTCTCTCCCTTTTTCTTCATTTCATTATTTTATTTTCTTCTTTTGTGTAGGAGTGTTTGCCTCCATATACATCTGCATATCAGGTGCATGTCTGGTGCCCAGAGAAGCCAGAGTAGGGTGTCGGATTCTCTAAAGCTGGAGTTACTCACAGTTGTAAGGTGCCATGTGGATCCTGGTATTCTAGGACAGCGTCCAGAGTTCTTAACTGCCAATGCATTTTCCTAGCCACCTCCACTCACTTATAGTCATTGTGTTGGCTGCACAAGATTGCTGAAGGATTCCTTACTACCCTTAATCTGTTCGTATGAGTTTAGATTGTTTGAAGCAAGCTGGTCATACAAAAAGTACCAGGATACTTAGGATCTATCTGATGTCTGGTGATTAGCATTTTGTAGCTTCTATGGCACAGTGTAGAGGGTGGGACACCTTCCCCTCCTGGCCAGCTACTGGATTTTCATTCTTGCCAGTTGTCAAAAATTTGTTGAAGGAATTTTGAACATACTATGATATTCCAAAACTTTTAAATAAAGTTTACCTTGAATCTGGGGACAGAGGAAGTAACTAGCTGACTGGAATTGGACATAAAGAAGTCAGCAATATATGGGGCTGCAGAGATAATGCAGCAGTTAAGAACACTGACTTCTCTTCCAGAGGTCCTGAGTTCAATTCCCAGCTACTACATGATAGTTTATAACCATCTCTAGTGGAATCTTGTTCCCTCTTCTGCTATAAAGCTATACATGTAGGTATAAGACTCATACCAAAATTAAAAATTAAATAATTAAAAAAAATCCAACAATTTGGATGGAGAAGATGCACAGGAAGTACAAGGACTTGAGTTTGGCACTTCCTTTTGGTTTGGGGATGAGTGAAGATGCAGATCTCTTGCTGGGTCTCTGCCCCAAAAGCAAGGTCAGTTGCTTGCTTCTCAGCTTCTCCGATCGAGCAGGCTTACACCCTCACTTGTGAGCAGCCTCTAAACTTTCAGAAAAACATCTTTGGTATTCCAATATGGAGCACTACCACATAGATGGAGAAGTCATGCCAGCCAGAGCCTATTCCACCCATCCTAGTCACTGCCTGGGCTTCTCTAAAAGTCATTTGTGGGATGCTGGAAAGCAGGCTTGCACTTCGAAATGTCAGGAGGGGATCAAGCCCAACATTGATGGTGCTGTTGTCCTGACAAATTGTGAAGTCAGAAGATTTGGTGAAATTCATGAGAAGTCCTTAAGGAGAGAGTTAAATAATATTAAAAAGAAAAAGATTTTCCATGTTAAGTATTTGTAATATTACAATACATGGAGTTAGGACTCTTTGTAGTGCTACTATAGATAGCTTGCAAAAGAAAAAAGAAATAAATGCAGGGATAAATTACTTAGCTAAGATTGACATAATAATGATTATAATTACTATCAGTTTGGTAATTCATATTTTATCCTTAAGAAATGGTTTGATAATTGTGTCAAATATGAGAATTTGATGGATAAGAATCTCTAGAAAAACTTACTATTGTAAAAATACAAAGCTTAGAAAAATTTGCTAGTGAAAATAATAAAAATATGACCGATAAGATACAAGTCTTAGAAGGACTTACTATTGATAAGATACAAGCTTTAGAAAGATTTACTATTGGCTGGACGGTGGTGGCTCACGCCTTTAATCCCAGCACTCCGGAGGCAGAGGCAGGAGGATCTATGTGAGTTCGAGGCCAGCCTCATCTACAAGAGCTAGTTCCAGGACAGGCACCAAAAACTACAGAGAAACCCTGTCTCGAAAATCAAAAAAAAAAAGAAAGATTTACTATTAATAATATATAAGCCCTAGAAATATTTGTTAATGAATATAAGAAAAATAACACAGAAAGAGGAATTTAAATATTATCTAATTATTAGATTATGAAACTAAAAACGAGTCCTCAAAGCTATTAGAAAACAGACCTTAATTTATTCAATTACCCCATAATAATAACCACCCAGTGATAGGTACCAACAAGTATATGACAAAGTTAACTGAGGTCCTGTTGAAAGGCTAGATGTGATGAGATTTAAGAAAGCAGTTATTTCATATGATGTGCATTCACGCTTTGTGAAGCAGATGTTAAATTCATGGGAAACTTAGAACAGAATTATTACACAACACTGGAAATATTTAGCTACAGCACTATTGGGATCTGGTCCTTGATTACAATGGAAACCACAGTGGAGGGAGGAATCTAGGGTCATAGAACAACAAAGTATGACTAGAGGTATGGAAATTTTCTAAAAAGTCCAATATGTTGATTTGCAATGATAGTTTAGATTTATTGTCTCTATGATGGATAGCTACTTTTTGTGCTTGGAATAGGGCTAAAGAGTAAAGAAAGAGGACAAAGTCATTTACTAATATCAGTAATACCTGATTTTGACAAAGAAGCAAAAAATTATAAAATGGAAAAATGAAAGCATATTCAACAAATAGTGCTGGCATAACTGAATATCAACATGTAGAAGAATAAAAATAGATCATATTTATTACCATGCACAAAGCTCAAGTCCAGATGGATCAAAGACCTCAACATACAACCAATCACGCTGAACCTTATAGAAGAGAAAGTAAGAAGTATACTTGAATGCATTGGCACAGGAGACCATTTTCTCTATATAACTCCAGTAGGATAGACACTGAGAGCAACAATTAAAACTGGGACCTCCTGAAATGGAGAAGTTTCTGTCAAGCCAAGGACATTGTCAACCAGAAAAAAACAACAACCTACAGAATGAGAAAAGATCTTCACCAACTCCACATCAGACAGAGGGTTGATCTCCAAAATATACAAAGAACTCAAGAAATTGTTCATCAAAGGAAACAAATAATCAAAAAACTGGGGTACAGACCTAAACAGACACCTCTCAAAAGATGAATCTAAGTTAACTGAAAGACATTTAAGGACGTGTTCAACATCCTTAGCCATCAGAGAAATGCAAATCAGAACAACTCAGAGATTTCATCTTATACCTGTCAGAATGGCCAAGTTCAAAAACACTGATGTCAGCTTATGCTGAAGAGAATAATAAGTAAAGGGAACACTCCTCCTTTGCTGGTGGGAGTGCAAGCTGGCATAGCCACTTTGGAAATCAACATGGTGATTTCTCAGAAAATTAGGAAACAAATTACTTCAAGAACCAGCAATACCACTTTTGAATATATACCCAAAGGACATTCAGTCATACTATAAGAACACGTCCTTAACTATGTTCATAGCCAGAACCTGGAAACAATCTAAATGTCCCTTGACCAAAGAATAAATAAAGAAAATGTGGTACATTTACACAATGGAGTATCACACAGTGAAAAAAATTATGACATTTGAAACTTTCTTTTGACACAGGATTGCTAGATCACATGATAAAACTGCATTTAGTTTTGCTCATGGAGAGATGGCTCAAACACTATCAAGCATTGCATTTTGAGGAGACTGGAGTTCTGAGTTCTGAGACTGCTCATGTTTAATTTCCATACACTTTTATACCCCAATACAACAGGGGAAAAGAAAGACTACTTTAACATGATCCAAGGGAAAACTAGAATAGTTACTTGCTTCAACACTTGAGACATCAAGTCATTAATTTTTCAGAAAAGTATTCTGTTGTTTAGGCAGTGAATTCACAGTAGACCAAGTATCCTGAAGGCCGTCACTTCCTAGGTCAGACCTCCTAATTCAAAAGAAAGAGCAGGCTGGGTGGTGGTGGATCACGCCTTTATTCCCAGCACTTGGGAGGCAGAGACAAGCAGATCTCTGTGAGTTCAAGGCCAACTTGGTCTATTAGAGCTAATTCCAGGACATTCTCCAAAGCTACAGAGAAACCCTGTCTCGAAAAACAAAAACAAACAAACAAACTAAAAATCAGAGGAAGGAGCAGAAGTAAGCTTGAATTCTCTGACCTTTGGTCAGGGCAAGAGGATGCACCTCAGTGGTGTTATGGTAAAAGTGCTGCAGGTCCCTGAGTGGCTGCAGTGGGCAGGGGTCCTGAGACCACACTGCAGTTTCCAAAGTGGCAGCAGGCAGTGGGCCATGAGATCATACCATAGGACCCTGAAAGTAGTGGCAGGCAGTGGGCAGCCAGTCCCAGGCAGGGAGCCACATGGTGGGTAGCCATGCACCTTGACAGGGTAGCCAGTCCCACAGGAGAAACAGATGGATGGGCATTTCACCAGACCATGCTATATGTTTCTGAAGGCAGCTGGTCCAGAGCAGGTGAGAGACAGAGACATAGATAGGCATGCAATGCAGAGTGAGGTTGGGTATTTATTTAGTAGGTTATGGAATGGAAGGGGAGAAAGGGTAAGAGCAGAGAGAGAGAGACAGAGAGAGAGAGAAACAGAGAGGAGGAGCAGGAGAAGTGGGAAGAAGGGAGAGACAGAAGCTGCCTTTGAGCTGGAAGCTGAAGATCAGCTTGTCTTGGGTGGTGGGGTTGGGGGTGGGGAGAGGTGGAAGCGGTGGGAGTGGGCATGGCTTGTCTCTTAAAGAGACAGAACAGACCCATTACACATGGGCCATCTTAAAGTCTAAATCACCAAGTAACCACACCCTATGCCTTCAGTGAACTGTTTTAGTTTACCTATAACCTGCAGCCTCCCATTACTGCTGCAACCTGGTGAATGATCCTGTAAAACATGCCTTTGGATGGCATTTATAATGTAACCAAACAACAGCTATATCAGAGATTCTAAAATTAAGTTGAATAAAGCATCACTGTAGTGAACTAGGCTTATAATGATGAAGGCATCAAGACATAGGATAGGTGGGAAATCTCTGTACCTTGCCCTTAATGTTTTATTGATCAAAAATCATGCTCAGAAAGATTAAAAGTGAGAAAAACAAATTATATAGAATAAATTGTAGGAATATGTGTGTGTTAAATTGTCTTCATTAGTCAGTTTCTCCTAATATGCTCTTTCTTATCTTGGGAATAGTTTTAAGATGGATAATTTGACTTAATGTTATATGTTCTGATTTCATCCACTTCGTCAGGATTTCATTCTTTATTATTCTTCAATAATTGAATAACTTTTCTTTGTGTGGGAGAGACAGATACTTATAATTTTACTCATGTGAAAGATTTAATAATAATCTTATATCAAGAGAAAGTAGAATAGTGCTGTAGTTTCCATCAGCAATAGGGTGTTACTATGATATGGTAGAAAGATTAAAATGTAAGGTCCCAAAGGAGGATTTAGGTCTTTGGGGTTGGAATTCTGTCCCTTTCTTTACCTCTCACTTAGTCATCTTATAAGTAGTCTTATTATATACTGCCACTATGATGTACCATTTTGCCTTGGGATCTAAAGGCTAATATGAATTGATGCTCATAGATCCAAATTATAAGTCAAACTAATCAATTTATATTACTAGTTTACTATATGAGGTATTTGTTATAGTGCAATGGAAACCTGCAGAATATTGATATAAAAAGTAGGATTGTGACGATGAGAAGTAGCAATAAGATTTATAACACTCTAACTTTATTTTACAGAAAATTTTGAGAGAAGTTGGAAAGATGAAACTAGGCAAATTAAGCCAAAGTACTATAAGAAGAAACCACCAGCCAATTTTTGTATATTCTTAGAACAGAATTGTAATAAGAAGATTAAGAGAAAGGAGAATGTTTGTGAAGTTTCACATAGAAGTGAGCGTTGTATTGGCTAGACTGCAATTTGTTTTCATTTAACCATACCAAAGAATTTGAACATATTCTGTCCAAGCTTTGAGTTTGTCACAGCTGACTGAAAGATGATGATGGGCTAGTTTCAATGCTAGAGAGAATTTCAAAGTAACCACACCCAGGGAATGATATTTCCATTGTGTTACTTTTATGTTACTGAAATAAAATAACATGACCAAAGCAACTTGGTGTGGGGCAGGAGTTTTGTTTCAGCTTACTGTTCAAGAAGAAAAGCAATCTATCATGGCAGTCAAGGTACATATGGCAGTAATCACGCATGGCCATAGTATCAGGAAGCTGGAAGATGACATTCAACCATAAATAGGAAGGAAGGAGGAAGAAGGGAGAGAGAGGGAGAGAGAAGTAGGGCCTGGCTATAAAATCTCAAAGTCATCCCTGATGGCATAGCTTCTCCAGCCCTGCTCTACCTCATAAAGGTTTTACAAGCTTACCAATAGGAACAGGTGTTCAAATACATGAACATCTGAAGGTCATATATCCTTCAAATCATCACAGAGATTAATGGCTCTATTTAGTCATATTTATAGTGGGAACTGGTAGTAAAAAGACACTCAGCATAAGTATTTGGAAAACATGGTGTTTGGTATGTAAAATATGCATGTGAAGGTGTGACTAGGGAAAGTGGATACAGATGGGATGTCTTGAGTACTGCATTAGCTACTTTTCTACTGACGCAGTAAAAAACTATGGCCAAGGCAACATATAGTTGAAAGGGTTTATATGAGGTTTATGGTCTCTGGAATTTAAGGATTCATTACCATCATGGTGGGGAAATATGGAAACAAGCCACAGGGATTGAGGTAAGAACATATCAGAGCTTCCGTCTCAAACACCAAGTTGCAAATTTCTCAGTGAACTAGAAATGTCATTGAGTGTTTTGAAACCTCAAAGCTTCAAAGCCCACCACCAGTGACATAGTTTATCCAGAAATTCCAAGCATCCTTAGTTTCCCAAATAGCCATGCTAAGGACAAAACATTTAAATGTCTAAATTTCATAGGCTGTTTCATTTAAACCACCACAAAATTTCCATAGGAACAAATCTTGTGCTTTGCTTAGGGATAAATAGAAGCATGCTTTGAGGGTATCAACAATAGTAGACCCCTCTTGGACTCAATGCTATAAAAATATATTCTTTTAAAGAAACTGCTTTGAGAAGAGAGCCTTTAACCTCCTAGTTCACTCCAGACTAGTCAAGCTAGCTGGACTTTCAAAGACTTCAAGCAGATTACTTACAACTCAGACCTTGACATATCTATGTGTTGTTCATTAAGCGGGTATCAAGATCTCTTCAGACGTTCCAATAGAAACCCTGGGGTCCAGACTTCATGTAGCAAGATCAAACTCCATGCCATCATTTCCTTATGATGTGGAAAACACTGAACGTAAAGCCAGGGTTACAATGCCCAGACAGTATGAAAATACCCAGAATGTGTAATATTGAGAAACGGAAGCTGAAAGCAGAAGATGAAACAAGGTCAAGAGAATGGCCATGAGGACTGCACCAAAGCTTTAAGCATAAGGCCATACTAACATATTGGGAGCCTCATCCCACCATACAGTACTCTGGATGTTGGGCATGGAGCTGTAGGGTTTTCTATTTGCCTTACTGGATTTTTCTATTGTATCTTCCTTTTCTGTCCCCCCATTCTTCCCTTGTAGAAATTGAGTGCCTATTCTGTGACATTGTACCTGTCATGAATGTGAATTATATTTTTATTTATTTTAGAAGTTCATAGTTTAATTTGCCCAAAATCTCAGGAAGGGTTTTGGATTTGGATTTTTGAGCAATGCTGAAACCTATGAGACTTGAAAACATAGACAAGGATGAAATCATTTGCATTTTAGATTTATATTACCTTGAGGGAAGGGCACTGCCATGATGCTATAGCTTGGGTCTTAAATGTCCGTAAAATGACCAGTTGTTAAAGGCTGAGTCCATAACTGGCGACTCCTGGGAATGGTACAATCTTTATAAGGTGACACAATGTGAGATTTAAATAATCTTTTTTTCAGAGGTTAAATGGGACTCTAGATCCTCCACCCCTTCATCACTTTCCAGCTACTAGGTGAGTGAATTTACAGTTTCTGTCCCCATTAGGTATCATATTGTCTCAGGCCCAAAAGCAAAAAGATCTATTGACACTGCAGGAAAATCCAGATATGAGACAAACTAAACTTTTCTCTTGTAAGTTGATTAATTTTTTTAATGCACCATGGGAAGTAGAGTAACACAAAATGGTTACTGAAATCAAGGAATGGTTCCATGTTCCAAGGAAAAGTTTTTTACAGGGACAAGTCCTAGTGTTCTGGGCTCTGTAGGCTATGCATATATTCTATATTTTATGAACAGTTTCATACATTTTTAAAGAACTGAAAAAACAGACTTTAGAAGCTCATAACAGAAATGATAAATGTTTTTCAGATGGAAAGACTAATTTAGCTGATTTGATCATTGTATATTGTACATATGTACCAAATTACTATGCTTTACCCTTTAAATGTGCACAATTACTAGGCAAGATAAAAATATTAAAATATTTTTGAGAAATTGTTTATTATGCTTAAAAATATAAAAATTACTTTTCAAAATATATTTTCTTTCTTTTTTTTAAAGTATAAAATATTTTAAAATAATATTTAGTAGAAGTGAAATTTTTTACAATGGAGTTTATAAAGCATTGTTTAACAATGACAATAATAAAGATAATAAAAACAAATGAAAATGTATCTTGTGTTCTCAAAATTGTAGAACTATTTAAGAATATCTATACCATTTTATATGGTGTAAAGATTTTGCATAGTGCTGATCAAATTCCAATATGCTCTTAACTTCTGAATGTTTATGTTCCTCAAATCTTCATGATAGAAAGTCCTTGACACAAAGCAATAACTATTAGATGAGCCTTTTAGAGGTGATTTGATCGTGAAAACAAATTAATCATGATTTTACTGTGAGGAGGTTTACTTATTTTAATGTGGCAATAGCCCTTGTCACAAAACAAATCTGACATGACCTAAATTTTGATGTTTTTGACTAGAAGAATTATTATGAGAAATATCTTTATAGTTTTTACACAGAACACAATGCTTGATGTTTTACAACATAACTCTAAACAAACTATGCTTTGATTTTTGTAGCATTAGGAAAAATAACTCTATTCATATTTGGACAACATTGTATGTACATAGTATTTTGTGATTATATTCTGTCCTGTTATTATGCTGTCCCCTTCTCTTTCCCTCTAAATTCTTTCTCCTAGTGGTTATATTATTGAAAATAATAACACCCTGTCTTCCAGCAAACACAAAGAGTCCATAGATCCTCAGGAAGGGGGGAGCCTTGCAAGCACCTTCTCTATGTTTGACAGTGGGTTATAAGGCCCAATCTTGGGCCCATATCTATTGTTGATGTGTGTTTATGATTGCAAGGGCCCTGTCAGGTTTGGATGGCAGTGTTTTTCCATGACACCCTTTGTCAGCATTTGGCTATTATATTCTTTCTGCCGTCTTTTCTAGGAAGTTCCTCGGGATTGCAAGTATGACAGTGATGTGGATGTTGCACTTAGGGATAAGTCTTTAATAAAAATAAAAATAAAAAAAATATACACACATGTGACATTATACAGATTGAGCAGGTTGCCTTTATATTTAGGTATAATTATGCATGTACATACATGTATGGAACAACAGCTAATGTAAAAGGAGGTCGTGAATTTGAAAGAGAGTAAGGAGGGATAGATATGTCAGGAAGTTTTGAGGAAATAAAGGGAAGGGAGAAATTATGTAATTATGTTAATCTCAAGAAAGAAAAACAAGCAATAAAAAAAAAGCTTCACATAGAGGTGGATGAGGCTGTTCCCAGAAATCATAAACCTTTAAATAAAACTGCAGTGCCAGGTATAGAATACCATCTTGTCCTGAAGAGATTGCAGAACCCTTCTATACTACCAATAACACTGGGTGTTGGTTGTCCCCCAGAACTGTAGAGTGAGACCCTTTGGCTGAACAAACCAGGCAGGTACCTTACAGAAAAGACACAAACATTAAGATGGAACTGAGCCAGAAACTCCCAGCCTGGTAGCTAGTATTAGTAGTGCTGGGCGGTGTTATACAGTCAGCTGGGAGAGAAAATTATAATCAAACTGTAACCGAATCTTGAAGCAACATAAGATTTACCCACTGATGTAATACTCTGTTGATAATATTTCTGGTAACCAATTTCTGGGTGGTCAGATTGGAACCCTAACTAAGAGAGGGAATGTACATCTGGTACTATAAACCTGGTTAAAAGCCTATGTCTAGGGATATTCTAAGCCCATGGTGGTAAGAAGCTATCATTGCTTCTATAAATAGACACATCATCAAATTGCTTTCTCAATATATATGTTTATACCTGGAGAATGGTGCTGCTTTCAGCATGGATCAGATAAACTCCGTTTGGTAGAGGGCAACAGTTAATATAGAGATTCATGTCTTGTGAAAGTGTTGAGAGTAAGTCACTGTCCAATACTTATCCCTAAGTGCAACATCAAAATATATTTTCATTTCTAGGTTTGCTTCCTGAATTCTCAGCACTGTAGCTAATACATTTTTACTAATATGTTCCCCAGGGAGGGTAGTTACATATAAACTCCAAATTTCTCACTGATGCTAGTGTGAAATTAATTTCAGTTAGCACTATTAAAATCTGTTAAACTAAAATATGTGTGTAAAGAACATTTCCTAGCATTCACAAGTATAAAGAATTAATTAGAAATAATACAAGTAACTATTTCTTCTATAAAATATTTTTAAAGGGGAGTTTAAATAGGAACAAGCATTTGGAAATTATAATTGGGGCAATTGCCAGAATATTAAGTTGCACAGTTAACTGCTTTCATTTATTCCTATGAAACAATTTCATAACTTCCAGAGAGATGATATAATACAGAGCAAAATACAATAGATGTGTCTACGGTGCACTTGAGTTATAGAAAATAATATATATATATATATATATATATATATATATATATATACACACACACTAAATGCACACTATTGACAATTCTCCAAGGTCGTATATATTTCAAATACATTTTAATAGAAATTTTATACAAGTGAATATTGAATGAATCATTATTACTTTTAACACTCACTATGGAGCCTGGCATTTACAGCAACAGTGATAAACACTTCTGAGCCTCTGAGCTCCATTCAAATACATTATGATTTCTGTTTTCTGGATGTAGGTTTTATGCTTACGTAGGCATGAATTTTAGAATAGTTCTTCTTTTTGGTGTTCTTGTTCCAGAGCAAAACTGTTACACTATCTCTAAAGCCAAGCTTCACAATCCAGTGTGCTTTCTTGGTGGCTAGATAACTTTGTGAAGCTTGTTCTATCACCTTGTGAGTTTAATCCCTCAACAATATAATTATTTAGTAATGGTTTTTGAGAGATTGCAATATATTCTTCAATATGACTCCCATTTTTCTTCTTTAGTACGTGACCATCTTGGAAAAACAATGCAATTCCCAATAAAATATCCTTGATTAGAGAATTTAAAAATGTATATACAATACTGAGAATGTTTTCTCTTAATAATTAAGGAGTTTTCCTTCACTTTATTATTATTCTAATTTTTTTGTTTTCAATACATCCTGGCCACAGATTCCCCTCCCCCAATCCTTCCCATTCCCCCACACCTCACCTCTCATCTCCCTCAGATCCATTCCTCCTCTGTATCTTTTCAGAAATGAAAGGTCATCCCCAGAATATGCTCTGAACATGGCATAATAATATGGTATAAGGCTAGGCACAGCTCTCATAATCAAAGATGGATGAGGGTCTCAATAGGAAGAAAGAGTCAGACAACCCCACTCCCACTATTGGGGAGGTCCCAAAATAATAACAAACTACCATACTCTGATGTCTTCTTCAATTTCTTTCTTCAAAGACTTGAGGATTTTATCATACAAGTTTTTCTCTTGCTTGTTTAGAGTTTCCCCCAAGATACTTTCTATTGTTTGTTTCTATTAAAAATCATGTTGCTTCACTCATTTATTTCTTTTTAGTTCATTTCTCAGGTGTATTTAGGTAAGATACTGTTTTTTTTTAATTATTTAATTTTGTAGCCAGCCATTGTGCTAAAGGTACGTATCAGCCATAGGAGTTCCCTGTTAGAAATCTAGCCATCTCTTATGTATATTATCTTATTATCTGCAAACAGTGATACTTTGATGTCTTCCCTTTCAAATTGTATTGCCTTGATCTCCATTAGCTATCTTATTGTTCAGCTGAAATTTCAAGTACTGTACTTAATAGATATTGAGAGAGTGGACAACCTTGTCTTCTTCCTGATTTCCTTAGCTGATTTTGAGTTTCTTTCCATTTAATTTGAGTTGGCTATAGGCTTGCTGTGAATTGTCTTTATTATGTTGAGTTATGTTCCTTATATCCCTATTGGTACCAAGACTTTTATCATGAAAGTGTGTTGGATTTTGTCAAAAGCATTTTTAGCATCTGATGAGATGATTGTGTGTGTGTCTTTGATTTTTTCTTTCAGTTTGTTTATATCATGGGTGTCATTGACTAAAAGAACCAAAGTAAGTCAGTAAAACCCACCTGTCTAAGGACATATTAATTTCCTGGAATGCTGAGAGTTGTATTTCTTGATAAATAACAAGCCACGTGATTATTTATCTAAATAATTTTTTGAACCACCTAAACTGGATATGCTTGATCACATGTGTGTGCAGGGTATGTAGTCAATAATATGGGATATTAATAAATAAATGAATATTTGCCCTTTTTTGGATTTGATGAGAAATGTAATGAATTATGGGTTGTGCATATTTAAACCCTTTCAAATGTGACTTGTGGTCACTCATTGTGAATCCAGTAGTCCTGACCTGACCAGAGTCCATTTTTTTGCAGAAAGTACTTAAGTAAAGCTTGCTTCACATTTGTGTCAAAATTATTTCTTTGAGAATTTCAGGATTAAAAATTATGCTTACTTGGTCATAGTGGATGTTTTTACTGGGGGTATGCGGTGGGGGGATTTTTTTTATATTTGGTTTGTCAGTATTTTAGCATGTGTGTTCATTAGTTTGTAATTTTCTTTCTTTGTTAAATCTTTATGTTTTAGGTATCAAGGTAATTGTGACCTTATAAAATATTATTTCGATTTTTATGGATAATTAAAGGAATATTGGCATTAACTCTTTTTTTTTAAGACAGGATAAGGTTTCTCTGTAGCTTTGGAGCCTGTCCTGGAACTAGCTCTTGTAGACCAGGCTGGCCTCGAACTCACAGAAATCCACCTGCCTCTGCCTCCCAAGTGCTGGGATTAAAGGCACGTGCCACCACTGCCCAGAGGCATTAACTCTTTTGAAAATCTTGTAAGATTCTGCCCAGCCTGGAGGTGGTGGCGCATGCCTTTAATCCCAGCACTCGGGAGGCAGAGGCAGGCGAATCTCTGTGAGTTCGAGACCAGCCTGGTCTACAAGAGCTAGTTCCAGGACAGGAACCAAAAAGCTACGGAGAAACCCTGTCTCGAAAATTCAAAAATAAATAAATAAATAGATTCTGCCCTAAATCCATCTAGCCCTGGGACTTTTTTGGTTGGAAGGATTTTAATGACTGCTTATATTTTATTAGGAGTTATAGCAATATGTAAAATGTTTATGTGATCTTGATTTAACTTTGTTAAGTGGTATTTCTTGAGAAAATTACCCATTTTTTTAAGATATTACAATTTTACAATGAGGAGCAGAAGGAGGGAGAACATGAGCAAAGAAGGCAGGACCACAAGGGGTGCACCCACCCACGGAGACAGTGGGGATGATCTATTGGGAGCTCACCAAGGCCAGCTGGACTGTGACTGAAAAAGCATGGGATAAAACCGGACTCTCTGAACATGGCGGACAATGAGGGCTGATGAGAAGCCAAGGACAATGGCATGGGGTTTTGTTCCTACTTCATGTTCTGGCTTTGTGGGAGCCTAGCCAGTTTGGATGTTCACCTTCCTAGACCAGGATGGAGGGGGGAGGATTTTGGACTTTCCACAGGGCAGGGAACCCTGACTGCTCTTCAGGCTGGAGAGGGAGGGGGAGAGGAGTGGGGGGAGGGGGGAGGAGTGGGAGGAGGGGGAGGGAAATGGGAGGCTGGGAGGAGGTGAAAAAAATTTTTTTCAATAAAATAAAATTTAAAAAAAAGATATTACAATTTTATGGAGTTCAAGTTTTTAAACTATGATTTAAAAATTCTTTGGATATTATCAATATCTGTTATTAGGACCCACATTTTGTTTCTGATTTTGCTAATTTAGGTATTCTTGCTTTTAGTTAGTTTAGTTAATAGATTATCTATCTTGTTAATTTTGTCAGAGAATCAACTCCTCCTTTCATTGATTATTTGTATTGTTCTGTTCCTATTTTATTGATTTTAGCCATCAGTTTGATTGCTGCCATCTAGTTCTCTTAGGTCTACTTATTTCTTTTTGCTCTAGAACTTTCAAGTGTGCTGTTCATTTTCTAGCATCACATCTCTCTACTTTATGTAGGCACTTAGTGATATAAATTTCCTTGAGAGCACCACTTTCATGTGCACCATAATTTGGGTACAGTGTTCTTTCATTTTCATTCTGTTCTAGGAAGTCTTTATTTTTTTTCTTTAAGTCTGCCTTGACCCAGTAGTCAAGAGTAGAGAGTCTTTCTTTACCCGTGAGTGTACAGACTTTTTGTTATTTCCATTGTTGTTAAAATCCAGCTTTAAGCCATGATGACCTGGTAAAAGGCAAGGGGTTAATTTAATTTTCTTGGACATTTTTATACTTTCTTTGTGACCAAGTATTAATGTGGGAAGGTCATCTGTCAATCTGTTGCTTTCATTGGTTAATTAATAAAGAAACTGCTTGGCCCGATAGATCAGAACATAGGTGGGTGGAGTAGACAGAACAGAATGCTGGGAAGAAGGGAAGTGAGGGCAGACGCGATGGAGCCAGCCGCCAGGTCAGACATGCTGAATCTTTCCTGGTAAGCCACCATCTCGTGGTGCTACACAGGTTATTAGAAATGGATTAATCAAGATGTGAGAATTAGCCGATAAGTGGCTAGAACTAACGGGCCAGGCAGTGTTTAAATGAATACAATTTGTGTGTTGTTATTTTGGGGCATAAGCTAGCCAGGTGGCCAGAGGCCAGGCGGCAGGAATGCAGGCCGCAGCTCCTTCTACAAAGTATGTGGTTAATTTTGGAGAAACTTCTGTGCTGAGAAGAAAATGTACTCATTTGTGTTTGAATGAAAAGTTCTGTAGATGTCTGCTAGATTAATTTGGTTTAGCTCCAGTACTTATCTGTTTATTTTTTGTCTGGATTACATATCTGTTGGTGAGAGTTGGTTATTCAAGATTCCCACTAACAATGTGTAAGGGTCAATGGGTTAATGAACTAACATCCCAGGCAGCTTCTAACTCTGTACAAGGAACCTTTTTTTTTCATTTCTGTGACATATTATAATAATATAACAAGAACTTAGGTCAAAATGAATGTCCTTCTGCTTAACACATCATCAGAATCCTTTGCTTGAAGCAACCTCTCTGAAGTCTTGCCTATTATTGGAAACAGCTCAATGTCCTAAACAGAATTTTTATTTTGATTCTTAAATTATGTCTCTAAAAATAAATTATATTCATAATTCAAGTTTACTTGTATGTCTGTGTTTAAATTCTTGCCCCATGTTGACTTGGCCATTTTGTTTTGTTTTTGCTTGTGTGTGGTATGTGTACAGATACATATGCAGATACTCAGGTCTGCAACAATTTAATTGGGTTAGAAAGAATCCCCAGTATTTGCCTTTCATTTCTACATATAACCAAATAGCTATAGCATATGTGTACTCCTAACAAACATGATAATGTTGATCTATTCTCGAAACCTGACCATGGTTTTCTGTGCCAACAGCCTCCAGTCAGGACATAACTGAAGCCCTGTTTTCCTATTCCAAAGCACTGCTGGTAATTTTTCTCCCTTTGTGTGGCCATCAAATGATAATGACTCTCTCTTATCCTTTATGCTATAAACTCTGAAACAATAGCCAGCACATTGCTTGTTCTTATTGATTTTTATACAGTTGACAGTTCTTACAATATGACAAAATTTTCCAGGTAAGAGATAATACTGTAACTTTTCCAAGTTGAAAAGAAAGTCAATAAAATCTACCAGATTAAGTTGAGATTATGAATTTATCAGTGACCTGCAATTTACAAAAACATAGAAATTATATTAAGAATGGAGGCAATTAGAATTTGTAATTCAAAATTATGTGCTATAATATGATGTTAAATTCATGTTTTTGTCTATAATAAGTTCTGGTTCTGAAAAAAGACAATATTTAAAATATTAGTTTTTATCATAAAGTTTGGCTTATCTTATTAGATGTGAATAAATCATTTAGAGAAACACCCACAAATGATTTACTGCACTGGATTTTTAAATGTCTCATTCAACTATAAAGCCAAGCATAGGAACTTCTGTGTTACATCTAAAATGGCACGAGATTGGATGAGTTGCTCTATCTATTCTCAAGCTTTCCAAAATATTCTAAAGCGTCTGTCCCTGGCAACAACTTCCCTTGCATTTTAAAGCTAGGAACTCTGCGACTCAGGTATTAGTCTAGTTTTCTTAAGAAGACTTTACAAATATTGATTCTAAAGGCAATCTGACATCCTGTAAAACAAAATTGTCACAAAGTTAAGCCAACAACGATGAGTTCACTCAAGGCTATTACAATAGAGGAAGGTTATTGCAACAGAAGGTCAGTGTATGTAGCTTCCCTGAACCAAAAATGGAAAGTTTCTAAGTGCTGGAGACAGGGAACAACAGCTCATCTGCTTTACTAACTGTCTTAGCTCAAAGGAAAACTCATAATTCTTGTGTGTTGATGAACACAGAGAGTTTTACAACTTGGAGCAAGGTGCCAGGGACAGTAATATTCTTGCTTATAGAAACTAAAAGTTAAAATATTCTCTTACTTGAAAATATTTTGAAAGAATTGCTATGTGATCTGTGAGAAAAAATACTTGGGTTGTAAACATGGCAAGAAACTTTAACAAAGATTTACTTATCTGTTAAGGGGGCAGAAAAAGGATTTAGGAATGTAAGTTTTCTAATAAAGTATATGAGTAAGGAAGTTAGAAACCTAAGTTCTGGAATGAGTGTGTTTAAAGCCACACCAGGCTGAGGGGAAGTTAAGGTCATTCTGTTAACTATGCAAAAGTTTCTGATCAACATGACGACACATGCGTGCTTCTGAGATGAGTCACTTGGTTATAGCCAGTGCTGCACAGCTAGTCTCCTCAATTATGAACTCTTAGAGTAAACATTTATTGAGTTTTAAAAATGATTGTATCACAAAGTCGTGAAAAGAAGATAGTACTAAATTCAAGTGGGGCTATGCAGGGAGAGAAAGAGACAACATTTAATATATCTATATAAGCATTGTAATTAGCGCTAGGGATTTGACTTGCTCAGTAAAGTGATTGCTAAGCCTTCATGAAGTCTTAAGTTCTGTGTCCCAGAATCCATGTGAAAGCCCTGTACTACAATACAAAACTGTTATTTCAGTGCTGAGTGGCATAAGGGGAGACAGAGATCCATGGAGTTTATATATCATTCAGAATTCATGTGGTAGTGAGCTTCTGCTGTAGGAGACTGTTTGCTTGTTTCTGGCTGTCCACTCAAAATAACCACACAGAAACTGTATTAATTAAATCACTGCTTGATCTGTTAGCTCTAACTTCTTACTGGCTAGCTCTTATGTTTTAATTTAACCCATTTCTAATAATCTGTGTATTGTCAGGTGGCTGTAACTTATAGGCAAGTTTGTGGCTGATGGCTTGTGTCTGTCCCCCCTGGCAGCTCCATGGCAGCTCTCTGACTCTGCCTCCTTACTCCCAGCATTCAGTTTAGTTTTTCCCACTTATCTCTGTTCTGCTAAGCAATGGCCAAAACAGCTTCTTTATTCATTAACCAATAAAAGCAACACATATAGAAGGACTTCCCATACCATTTCCCCCTTTCTGTTTAAATAAAAAGTAAGGCTTTAAATTTAAAATAGTAAAATTACATATAACAAAGCAGGTATCAATCAAGATTTACAGTTATAATACTTATATCTTTTTTACTTTTTATCATAACTAAGGAAAACTGTAATTTTAACTATCCATTCTTCAACTCCATCAAAGACCCCAGAAGAATATAATATTACCTAAGTTAACAGGAAGTTCCTTGTAGGCAACTTCCAAAACGCTAGAATTAACAGAAACATCTCACTGCCTGGACAGTCACCCAAAGTTCTTCTGTATCGTTTCCATACCAAGCTTCAGGTTCTACTAAGAGATCTTTTCTAAAAAACTAAAGGGGAGGATAACCAAAAAAGACACCTGACATTGACTTGCAATATATATATATATATATACTCAAACACATACACACCCAAACATATTCACACATAACACACAAAGATAAAAATTAAGGTTTGGCAAGTTCTATTATATGTTAGTGTAAAAAATATATAAATATTATAAAATAAAATCTCAAGAGTCCAGAAAGTGGAATATAAAAGTGATAATACTACCAGATTATTCTCATTAGCACTTCAAGCTATAATTTGGCATTTTGGCCTCAAGATGTCTTAAGTCTTCACTCATGTGTGTAGTAATAGGAGCAGCGGGCTGATTCCCGCCACCCGGCTAGCTTTATACCCGAAATAATTATACGGAAACTGTATTCATTTAAACACTGCTTGGCCCATTAGTTCCAGCCTCTTATTGGCTAGCTCTTACATATTGATCTAACCTATTTCTAATAATCTGTGTAGCCCATGAGGTGGCTTACCAGGGAAGATCTTAACCTGTGTCTGTCTGGAGTGGGAGTATCATGGTGACTGACATGACTCAGCTTCTTTCTCCCAGCATTCTGTTCTGTTTACTCTGCCTATCTAAATTCTACCCTATCAGAGGGCCAAGCAGTTTTCTTTATTACTTAACCAATGGAAGCAACAGATAAGATACAACACTCACCTCCATCACATGTGCAAGCCAAATGAAAAAATTCAGTATAATCAATAAAAATAAATGGTGTTTATATGTAAAGGCAGACTTACTAAAGTAAATTGATGCACATTGGGGTATTAAACAGACTCCACACATAGCTACATAAGGAATTTTGTAATTTTGAGGTTATATTGATCAATTAATGCAATCTATAAATTTAAAGATTAAGTAAAACATAAAACAAAACCCAATTTAGCTGACTTAATTGTTTCATTTTATTAAAGAATTTGGGTAATTAAAAATACAGATTATATATGTAGTTCTTTGTTGCCAATAAGAGGTTGAGGTTGGGTCCTTACTGCTGAAGACACCACACACTGAAGACAAAAGTCTTGAGTGATTTAGTCTGACCTAAAAGCCTCTTTCCTATGGTATAGGAAAACATTATGGAAGCTACCAACTGAAAGCCAGTATAAGCAATAGAATGGTCCTACCAATGAAACACAACAATTATCAACATGCCAAGATATAAGTAAATGTGCCATAAGTAATATTTATACGTTCTTAGAAACTAATTGAATTTAAGGTACACAGAATAAGGAGCAAATCATCTCTGGTACTGAAAACTTAGCCAGCTTCGCTGTGCTAGAGAAGCCTTGGATTTTAGAAAGGAACAGAGTATTACCATTTTTGCTAGACCAGCATAATTTCCTATGACATTCTAAATCATGTCTTTACACCCACAGATAAGTGCAGCTACAATCCTTCTCCATCAAAGAAGTCTCTCTTTAAAACACAATTCTTAGTTAAGGGAGCCACCTTAGGGTTGGCAAGAGTCTTG
>JABTXL010001671.1:5829727-5853149 GCA_025134845.1 Neodon shergylaensis
GGGGAGGGAAATGGGAGGCGGGGAGGAGGGGGAAACGTTTTTTTTTTTCTCAATAAAAAATTAATAAAAAATAAATAAATAAATAAATAAATAAAGGGAATGGGCATTATTTGATCTAGATATTATACTTATGTGGCAATAATAAAACAATAAAAATAAATATGTAAATGCAAAAATAGTTTTACATTAAAAAATAAAATCAAAGTTTCCTTCAAAAAAAAAAAAAAGAAATTACTAATAGAGGTAAAATTCAAGGTCTCAAGTGGTTAAAATGTATTTTGATCTAAATGTACTTTATTAGGGTTTTCAACATTGTAAAACTCTGGCCATAATCTGAGAAGTTGGGCCAAGTTATTTATTGTCAGCCAGTAGCACGGGTTCAGGTTTTTTTTTCTATTTTCATACTCTCTTAATATTTCCTGTTTTTAAATTATTCTTCAATTTATATTTTTAAAAGTATAACTGAAATTATGATAGAAAAGGTCCATCAGGTATGGCAGCATTATAGCTCTCATAAGAAGATCTATCATGGACAACAAGGACACTAGAGGTAACCTTGGCATTCCAAAGACAGCATAGAATATTTGTGAAAATATGATTTTACCCATATAAATGATAACTAAGGAAAACTTAACATCTTTACATATTTGAATGCTTTCCCGCACAACTTTACACTATAGCAAACAGAGCTATTTTAGTACAATGGCCTTTATAAAGTGAAAAAAAAAAAAAAACAACAAACGATTTGTAATTTCCCAGGTGCAACTTCAGGTGAAAAATACATCATTTGAGATTTGATTCTGTTACTGCAATGTTAAAAGTTATCAGGATATTTGAGTATTTGATTACATAGGACACTCCTACTTTGGTTTCTGTTTCTATGATAAGAGAAAAAAGCCACTGACCATAGGTAACTTGAATAAAGAAAGGGCTTATTATATCTAACATGTTAAAGTTGATAATTGAATGAAACCAGGAAAAAAAAAACCTCAAAGCAGGAACCTGGAGACAGAAACTGAAGTAGAAACAATGGAGGCATGATTTCTAATGACTTGTTTTCCATGATTCATTCAGATTGCTTTTTTATATTACCTATAACTGTCTTCCAAGGGATGGTACCTTAAATAGTGAGAAGAGCCCTCCCAAATCAATATTAATCAAGACTTACCCACAGGTCAACTGATGGCAGGAAATTCTCAACTGAAGTTCCCTTTCCTTAGATGATCCCATCTTGTGACAAGTGAACACAATACAAACAAACAAAAAATAGTACACATACATCATTTTTTTTGTTTTTTTGAGACAGGGTTTCTCTGTGGTTTTGGAGCCTGTCCTGGAACTAACTCTTGTAGACCAGGCTGGTCTCGAACTCACAGAGATCTGCCTACCTCTGCCTCCCGAGTGCTGGGATTAAAGGCGTGCGCCACCACCGCCCGGCTCACATACATCATTTTTGTACCATAATGTTTTCTTTCTTTTTTAATCACCAATATCTCATTAATAGCACATCATAAATCATAGCATAACTTTAAAAGTTTCATAATCTTTAAAATTTAAAATACTTTAAAAGTTCAAATGTTTATAAAACACCCAATGTCCTGTTTAGTATTCAAAGTCTCCCAACTTTGGCTTTTTGCAAATTCAAAAATAAGTTAAATACTTTATTACTCCAAGAAGGAAGAACCAGGACACAGTCACAATCAAATCAAATCAATCCCCAAACAATGTAAATAACTCAGTATTTAACACCTGCAACTCATTTATTATCTCCTGGGCTCCAAAAGGCTTATTAAGTCGCCATTTTCTGGCTATGTCACAAAATCGCACACAATTATCTCATAGTCTCAGGTTGGCTCCACTGCATATCTTCTGCTATCATGGGTGGATATCTACTGTCTTACAATCCTGGTATTTATTTCCAGTATGCAAGGGTGCTCACTCCAACCAAGTCTGTACCTTCATCAATGCCCTCCCCTCAGTTTTCTTCAGGGATTCTAATACTGTCTGAAGTGTCAAGCCTTAACTTGATCTTTGACTCTTTCAGTCATAGAGCCTGCACTGCAACTGAGGCTTCATCTGTACTGATGGCTTTCCCGTCTATCTTCAGGGACACTGACCTCAGAGACATACTTCACAAAAGATTTCACTTGAGTGATGTAAGACTCATGTCAATCATAGTCAAATTTTCAACCCTGGCTAACCAGCCTCAATCATTCTAGTGAAGCAATAGTTTTACTTTAGCATTAATAGTCTCATGACAATTTATCACGGAGGTAAACAAGGATATACATGAGGCAGGAAGCTGGAAAAAGACACTAGGGCATAGACTGTGGAGTAAAGCTACATACTGGCTTGGTCATTCAGCCTGCATTCTATTATAACCCAGCACTAACAGCTCTTGGGTGGCACTATCCATTATAATGTGGGGTGGCTCTCCTATACACTCCTATATCAGTTATCAATCAAGAAAATGCCTTCCTTGCTGTCCTCCTCTCAAATCTTATGGCAACATAGTCTCAGTTCAATTTTCTTCTTCCCAGGTGATCTTAGCTTATATAAGTTGCCAAAAACCAACCAGTATCAGATGACAGATGTATGATGATATTTAATGATGACAATGACAATAAAATATTTCAAAAAAAATACAAAATACAATGATGGCAAACAATATTTCAAAAATGAAAGTACTTTGTTTTTATTAACCAAAGGCAAAGTAAAATAAACATGTAACACACTAATTACTCTAGTAAGACTCAGTTTTGTCATTCTTCAATTGTGTTACGGAAAAAGTAATGGAAAAACATTTATGAGAGATCACAAGAAAATATTGTCAATTATGCAGAAAACAAAACTATTCAATTCATAACAACACACTATTTAGCATTATAGCTGCTTAAATATACTCTTAAAACTAATCTGATCTTTGTCCATTTCAATCATGTCAAATGAAATTTCCTTTCAGGGAATTTTCTATAACATTCTATACACATTTAGATATTTTACAGATTTTACTCATTTTCACTATGGAAAATATACTTACAAACTTCAGAACCAAGCTGCTCTTTCACATTATCAGATATATTTTCTCCACTTTGTGCGTATAGACTGCTCCTTTATATTCTGGTAGAGTTTCTTGCACATATATTGAATATGTTTTAGAAGTGGTAACTTCTCTTTCCAGAAAGCTAGGAAGCAGCTAATTATGAGCTATCTTTCACAAACCAACTTCATGTTAACAGACCCCCCAGAGATCATAAATTATACATTTCACACTGAGCTATAATGTTTTCATATCTAAATGTATAAGGCTTTTCACACCTTAACCATAAGTAGAAATTTTCTAAATTTAAAATATTCATTGCTATTCTACTTTGCTAGAAATAATCTGTATGTTTAATGACTACCAATTAATTACTTAATTTTGCATAAATCTATACTTTTAAATTACACAGCAACATTAGAAATCATTCAGAAGAAATGTAGAGTGTAAAACAGAAATGCTATTGAAGTAAAGTTACTTAGAATAATTTTTCAAGTTGATCAAATGCAAGTACACATTTCTCATTATCTTTAGATTTGAATATTGGGTGATAAGTTCACAAATGAATTAAAATTAAGGGAAAATCTGCCCTAGTAGAGAAAAACATGCCATAATCATAATGAATCAGAAGATTTAGCCATTTTTATTAAATCAATAACATTAAATGCAACTCATTTAAAATACCTTGAAACTGTGAACCTGCACTATTTAAACATTTGGATTGTTGGTACCTAAAAGGATACCTTTTTTCCTTATTGAAAATATTAGAAACTATTTCACTTACTCCTGGGAAATTTAGGAATAGTCACTTTATTTATAAGTCAATCAGGATATAATTACTTTAAGGGATTTTATAATCAAACTTAAAAATTCTATCCAGAGGTAACATCATCTGCAACCAACACAGACACAATTAATTACAAATGTTATAATGCATTGTTTCAATCCTACAAGTTTGGTTCCTTAGTTCATATAAAGACCAATAGTTCTTATCACACATGATTGTGGTGCGACAGATATGTTCCCTTTGCCCATGTGTTGAAGGTGTGGTTTGTTAACTTGGTGCACTTTTGAGGTGGTAGAAATTTAAAAGAGATGAATGATGTGGGATTCCCCTATATATGTTATGAATATGTTTTATTACTATTGCTTAATAAAGAAACTGCTTTGGGCCTATGACAAACCAGAATAGGGCAAGGCAATCAGAGATACAGGAGAAAAGAAGGTGAAGTTAGTGAGACGCCATGTAGCCACGTAAGAAGAAAGATGTCAGTGGCCAGACAGAACCTTACCAGTAAACCATGAGCCTAGTGGTAAAATACAAAATAATAGAAATGTGTTAATTTAAGATGCAAGAGCTAGCTAGCAATATGCCTAAATAATAGGCCAAGCAGTGTCTAATTAATACAGTTTCTGTGTGATTATTTTGGTCTGGGCAGCCAGGAAACAAACAAGGAGTCTCAGACTACAAATGAACACAGGACAAAATGAAGCTCAGTCATTGATGTGTTCCATTGAGGGGCTATTGTGATCTTTGCCTCTTTGCCTTACTTTCTGCTTTCTTGTTGCTGTGAATTGCCTGCTTTGCTCTGACATTTGGTCTCTACAATGATATTTTTCCTAGCTACAGGGCTCCAAACTACACAACCAGCCAGGCGTAGTCTGAAGCACTTGAAACCACAAGCCAAAAAAATATCTGTGGCATGTGGTATTATGAGTGTATGTCACAGCATTGGAAAGCTCATGACATACCAAAAATTTTTAGCAAGACTACATTTCTGGAAGACAAATTGAGGCCACATGCTAAGAATAACTGCTGAACAATCTTTTATCAATACTTATAAAGGAAAGGATTATAATTTTTTGTGTCATGATGCACAATACACTGGAGGCTGGGTTGCATTTCATACGAGAGATGGAAGACAGGTAAGAAAGATGTGGGAGTGTTCAAAGACAATTGCTACATTGTTTCAGATCAGATTTTTGGTGTTAGTAATTGGTATGCCTTACATTCCTTGAGTTTCTCAATAAGGGTGGATGACTAAGAGGAAGTACATATGGGAAGCAGCTCAAAATATATTTGCCTTGAGCTTATGGAAATAATTGCCATTTACTTGGGTTCTAATGGGTCAGATATTTTTGGCTCATATATCTCAATATCCCATCAATTACCACATATATCTTTCATTTCCTTTGAATCTTCAGGTTGGCAGCTATAAGGAACAAAATGTTTGTTATCATCAATGATGTTAATTTATATACAAATGTATATAGTATGAAGTCAGAGATATTGAGGATAGCAAAGAATACTAATACAACTGTAAGTAAACACTTTTAAAATTTAACTAAAGCAGTGAAATTAAAAAATATGCATATCAAAAAGCAGTAAAAGAAGGCAAAGAATATAAAAAAAACTAACTCATACTATACAATGCCTCCCACATTAAATGCAGTTTTTATACTTCAGGGGTGCTTGGGAAAACTAGAAGATGTTGGTCTTTTCCACTAGGAAGACACAGACAGTGACTAATACATGTCAATGATTATTTCCTCTCTGACATAATTAATTGATTACAGATTTAATGGGAATGCTTATTACAAGAGGAATAATGGAAGAGTGGAATAAGAGAGGCTCTTGTTTTCTACAAGTGTTCTCTTCTAAAATTCTGTAAGGTACAAATTGCCCTATGTGTTTCTTCCTAATAAAATCTTGAAGATATAAATTTGTATTGTGCTGATTTTGATTTTCTGCAAAGATATCCTTGTAGTTTTCAGGTAGTAAATATATTTTATCCACACAGATACTTTATCAGTGTGTATGATGGGCTTTTTTTTTAATGTTGAAACAAATGAAAGAGGAGTATCTCAGTAGTCAAACCCATCCACATATTTCTTTCAACTATATTTAAATCTAAATGCATGATCAGAGTTAGATTCATATCTTCATTGTCTTAACCTGGTGTCTTTCTCTGCTCAATGATGTTTTCTCTCATACCTTACATGTTAGTATTAGGAGCGTTCTGATGTGTTTGTTCCTTGATCTCACTAGCTTCTGTGTAAATGAATAGACATCAGTCTACCTTAATGAATAAGTCTAAAGAATTAGTTTAATTGATATTTGCATTCTTCTCTAACCCCATAGGATCCTGGAAAGTTTTTGTTAGTACCGTATACATCTGAGTCATAACAAACTCATGGGAAGAGTGACCAGTTTTATGACATAAGACAGCAAAGCTGGAAGTAGCATATTAATTAGAGGGTAGGATAGAAAAGTTGCATAAGCACTGAAAGGGAGGTAGAGAAATGTAATGAATGTAGAAAATAAAAACCATTAGTATGCATGGGAGATTCGGAATGGGGAAAATATGTGTATTTGTTGAAAAGGAAGTAGAAGACAAAAGGGTTTAACTACTGGTAACAGATACCGTCCTTAACAAATTCCTGCCAAACTGTTGTTATAAAAGGATTTGTTGCCATAGGAGTAAATAGATAGGCCATAAAATTTTGAAGGGTACAGGAGTGAACAGGCCTTAGTACCAAGATTAAATAAAAACTGACAACAAGGAACCGAAAGTAACCCAGATATATTCCAAATCTAATCTCTAGTACTGTATTAGAGACATGCTCCGAATGAGAGCACAGAGTCAGATGCTAGGGCAGCAGTGATTTCAGGTGGCCTCAGAGCCAAGTGGAGAAGATGTGCCCCAGATGCAGTCTCCACATAAGCCATGGAAGCAAACTAAAGATGATGAAAATTTATATTATTTATGAACCTTTAAGAGAAGTAAGTTCCAAACCTGGAGGTGAGTGTCTGAGATAGTAACATTGCCTGAAATGTTTTAGAGAATAGTGTGCAGGTTCTATATAGGCTACATTCTGCACTTAAGATTTGATTTTTCTTGGTGAGTCAACCAGTAAAGGTTGGTCTCCATGTCTAGTTAGCTTTATAGAATAGCATGGTTTAGTGAGTCACATATAAGGTAAAATATGGACGCTTAACACATCTGTTTTTAGATAAGTGTTATTTGTATCAGTGGAGGGAAAGTAATTTTGACTTTAGACTGCTTCTAGCCCATATCATGATAGGCTATTGATTTTCCAATAGCTCAGGGCTCACACAAATCCCAACATTATATGCATATCCAAGTACAGCTTAATAGTTAACATTGTGTGCATCTACATGTAAGGCTCAATATTTAACTTATCATTCCCCAGAACAAAAGTGGGTGAGATTCTATCTCCACAAATCCTCAAAAGTCCACACCCAACACTCCACTGAGTTCCTATCTCTTTTCCTTTATAGTCCTCTCTCTACCCAGTCATATCACTCCTGTCTCAACCATCCTAGGGATGGAACTAAAGGAGTGTGGTGGCAAGTGTGATCACCTTTGAGTGTGTTATGTTTCTTGTTTAGGAACACTCAAGCTTGTGTATCCCACGGTGGCCTTGAACTAACAGAGCTCCATCTGCCTGTGTCTCCCAAGCCCAGAAATTAAAAGTGTGTGCCACCAGCTCATGCACCTGTTAAAGCATCTCCTGGTGCAGCTACACTGAACTTCATATTCTTATGTAGAGTTTAGAGGGAAAGCAAGGGTCAAAAATCACAAAACTAAGTATTTACCGTTATTGCACAGCATCTCCAGAAATATAAAACCAGAAAACAGCTCTACCTGTGGGACCATTGGTGTGAAGATGTATGGAGACAATTTTATATAACCCATAGTTTAGTAAGAGGAAGGCTTTGCAATTTATAACAAAGGTGCATGAGCTGTGAGTGTTGAACTCTCTTGGAGTTGAATTGAGGTCTCACTCCATTTCTGTGTCAGGTTAGAAAGCTACTCTTAGCATATGCCATTAATAGGGCAGGACTATGCCACACATCATCTACACCACCGCCTTGAACATGAGTTTCTAGCCTCAGAACCGCACAAGACCTCTTCTGCATTATTATCGAGTCTGTTTCATAAATCAAAATAGATTAGGTCATTTGACAGAAGACTGATTCAGGAATGTTAGTTACATAAATTCAAATGGTAATTATTTTCTGCCACTGAAACACCATGGAGGTACTAACAAACAACTGGCCCCTTCTAAATTCTAGTAAGACACTCACCTGATTTACAACATTCATACTCATAGGCTCATTTGCCAATTGTGTTTAGAGTCTTTTGATGCTGTTGTAATGTATGGAACAGATCTCATATAGTTTCTGAATTTATTATCTAACCAGAAAGTTAGCCTCAATTTGAAGTTGTTCTCTTTTCAACACTATAGTTCATGAATACTGTCATTCACAGTGTGCTAAGCCTTGTCTCCGCACCTTGTACAGTGCTTTCCTCAGATGTGTGAGCATTAAATGGAGTGAGGAAGCTCCGCAAATGCCTGCACCCTGCAGCGAGGCAGGCTGTCAGAGCTTCCCCCATTGCAAGTGAGAGAAGAGCTGTTGACAGAGGCTGGAGCAGGAGTGCTGGCTCTGAGTACATAAAATGGTAACTTCTGTTCACGGAGGAGAAATATGCCTATTTTCTCATCATTTTACAATCTATTTTGCCAAAGCCAGATGGGCTGTCATAGTCTTTCTTCCTTCCTTCCTTTCTTTCTTTCTTTCTTTCTTTCTTTCTTTCTTTCTTCCTTCCTTCCTTCCTTCCTTCCTTCCTTCCTTCCTTCCTTTCTTTCTTTCTTTCTTTCTTTCTTTCTTTCTTTCTTTCTTTCATTTTTGGAAACTATTCTGGTTTGTAAAGATTATAGTTGAAGATATTATGTTAATATATTTTGTACTACTTTATTTTTGAGTTATTGTTTGCTTCCTAAGAGTGAAATTGTATGCAGTTAGAGAATTTATATTTAACTTGATCACCTTCAAAAATGCAATATAGATAATATCTGCTTGAAATTTTATGGTATATAATTTTCATTAATAAATGACATTGGCAATCATTATCGTTTTGTGGTATTGTGCATAAAGAAACATTAGAATCATCACAATCTTATATCACCTGTTATTCCTGTAACACAAACATTTTCCTCTTCCATCAGCATTCAATCCTATAGCAACTTTTGTTAATAAATATTTGTCCTAGGACCACAGCATTTCCTAGGGAAATTTCTATCAGCACAGTCACAGAAAACAGCACCTCTCTACCTATCTTCATTCTCATTATTTTCTTTTTAGCAATATGATGCTTTATAAAATTGAATAATATTATATTCTGAATAATATTTATTGTAAATGTCAATATCTACCAGAACATTGACTTCCCAGATTATAAGGAAATGTGATGAGGTCAGGTCACATGTAGTATGAGCAAAGTGACCTCAATATTATGTGATGAAGACAGTATAAATCCCATGCTGTGATACCATAACCCAAATGTGGGTGCTTGCTGCTTTAACAAAAGAGACATCTAACACCTTAGGCAGAAGAAGAAAACAAACATGATACTGAGTGGCCTCTTCATTCAGAAACTCTTTTAAGAAACAAAAATAAATTTAAATATCATTTAAGTTTAAGATTCTACTAATGTTTTACAGTGTATTTTTATACAATGAGGAGCATACAGACAATAATTTTGCATGTGTATCCCCAATAAGTCCAAAACAACTTTAAATACTTTCCTCACAAAAAAGAGAAGTATTTGAGGAAATTTATATCTCCAGTGACTCTACACAATCTATCATTTATCAAAATATCATTTGCTCTATTGTAAATATATATGCATATATATGCAATTTTGTGTTTATGAATGTTAAAATAAATTTAATTTATAATAATAAAATTTCAGATTGGGGGGCCTTATTGTGGCAGATTTCTCTACACCCTAATATAGAGTGATTGCATCAATGAAGATGTGTGTTATTCTACACTGGAGAAGAAGGTGGCAGTAGAGAATCTCAGGGCTCCTGCATAGTGCCTTGATGAGGTCTGGCTCATGAGCAGTAACAGTTCTTCACAGTATAGTGCTAATGATTTCCTGGCATTTCTGTTGCTTTCAAGCTTTCCTAAGTGGAACAGTAAAAATAGATGTGTCTCAGACTATTTTTTTTAATACAAGCCCATCTGTTCTTCTTTATTGGGAAAGGATCATTGGTTGGAAAGAACTAAAGAAAACCCATACCCCTGCTAAAAGATCTCATGACATTACCTTTCAAGAAATGTATAAAAGGATTTTGAAGAAAAAAGAATGGACTACTATCTTTCTTCAATGACATATTCCATTTTCTCACAGTTACCTTATCCAGGGGGATATTGTAGACGCTGAATTCTTACCCTCTGTAATAACATCACAGAACATTTAAGACTGGCCTGACATCCTGCAGTTATTTTCCTTTTTCTCCAGTGGAGATGTGAAGTCAATGGCAGCATTGTGGCCTCTGATTGGCTGCCTTTGAGCAAGGGCTACATCATTTTCCTACAGAGTTCAACAAAGGAGAAAGGTTGGCACTGAGCTGAGCCTCTGGCATGTGTAAAAGAGAATGAAACATATATGCTTCAGAAATAGCAACGGCTCGCCTGCCAAACCCACCCTGTGGTGCTCGTGCCTCTGTATTACAAGTCTGCCTGCCTCTGAACTCAAGGCAGATAGAAAATCAGTGAAGCCCTTTCTGATATTCAGCAGTTTTGAGACATTTTCCTTGAATATATACTAATAGAAAAACCATGAGCTTCATATCCCTGCAAAGAACTGATGCTTCATAAATTTTTCTCAGTTGAGGCAGGCTTCCATGTCCTTGAATATCAAAACAATTTTTAAAAACCTTAGGAAAGAAGAAAGTAGACTCATATGTAAGTGCTGGTGGTTATTTATTGGAATAATGAGCATAAAAATTGTTGAACAATACACCTGACTGTTAAGACGCATTCTTTAAGCTTTAAGTTTTATATGGGAGCTTTAAGAATAGTAATAGAATACTGTGAGTCATGTACTATTTTGACCTTAATTGACAGCTTCACAGTTCATACAATAGTATCTATAGTTGACAAATGAGAACACTGTTGAATAAAACTAACTGAAGCAAACCCTTACCTATTATTATAAATGGTTACTATAGGCTGTTCATGAAAGCCTACTTTATTCCAAAACTAGGCCACTGCTACTATATTTTAAAAAGAATTATTATTATTGCCAGGTGATGGTGGTGCATGACTTTAATCACAGCACTTGGTCTTTAAGGCAGATTTCTGACTTAGAGGCTGATCTGTCTATAGAGAGAGTTTCAAGGTATCCAAGGATACACAGAAAAACCCTGTCTCAAAACAAAACAAAATAAAAATAAAAAACAAATCGCTACATTTATGTATTTATTTTGTATGCATTACCTCTCCCTATCCATCCCACATCTCTCTCTTTCTATCTCTTTCCCCTTGTCTCTTTGTGTGTGCTGTTTCTCTCTCTCTCTCTTTGTCTCTTTCTCTTTCTTTCTCTCATTTGTTTTCTCTCTTGGTGTGGGAGGTCCTTCGGTCTATGCGTTGCTTTTATTGGTTATTGAATAAAGACACCGTCTTGTACTGTGATAGGACAAAAGAACAAGGCTTGGCCAGGAAAATTAAAGTAAATTCTGGGAGAAAGGAGGAGAGGTCAGAGAGAAACCATGTAGCCCCACTGGAGCTGGACAGAAACCACAGTAAACCACAGCCACATGGCGATACACAGATTGCTAGAAATGGGTTAAATTCAGATGTAAGAGTTATCCAATAAGAAGCTAGAACTAATGGGCCAAGCAGTGATTTAATTAATACAGTATCTGTGTGGTTATTTCAAGGCTAAGCATCTGGAAACTAACTAGCAGCCTCCTTACTACACTCTCTCTTTCTTTATGTATGTGCATGTGTGTATTGTTTAGGCATGCATGTACACAGCACGAATATAGTGGTTAGAGAACAATTGCTGGAATTGGTTCCCTCCTCCTACCATGTCCACTCTGTGTATAAAATTTAGGTCATCAGACTTGTTGGCAAATTCCTCTACCTGTTGAGTCATCCATCTGTTCCTCTACTATATTTTGCTGTCCAATGCTTAATTGTTGCAGTACTCAGTATGAGCCATTTAGTGTCTAAATATTATAGGAAAGTGTTGACTACAAAGATGTCAAACAGCTTACCTTGCATAAAATGAGCATGAACTAGAGCCATATAATTAGAGACCTTTTAAAGAATATCTGAGTTTACATTTCCAACAGAAATCTTCAGAAATTGTAAATCTTACTAGCCTTAAAGGAACACGGCAATAGTGAGTCATTTTTGACTTAGAGCAACAGCCCTTGGAAACAGTGTTGCAACATTTACCTATCATACTTTTCTTTCTTTTATAATTCTCAGAATCCTCCAAATTAAAAAAAAAACTTGCAATAAGGACAGCAAATAGAGCAGAATAGAATATTATGACAAAAAAAAAAACAGACAGAAATTTAAAACTGGTATTCCGAAGTATGTGTTTTGGGTCCCCAAGAAAAATCTAATTCCCATATGCCTATAAATATAATATTGACAAAGTAGGTGTGGCAGCAGCAACAGCACTAAGACAGGACAGCCTCAAAAGGAAACATAAGGGAGGAAACCGTGGAAACATCTTCCACACTTTTGTTTCTGTTGTTGTCCTAGCAACAGAGTGAATGCAGCTTCAACTGCCAAAACTTGCAACATTTGAGTGAAAGCCCAGCTCTAAGCAAATTGCTTTTAGGTTCCAATAATTGTTTGGCAGTGCAGGCATACACAAGTAAATCAAGACTTTTGTGCTCTAGAAATGCATCTAATGTATACATATGATGGCTCTGCTCCATTTCTTCTAGATGTACTGGTTTTCCAGGCACAGTATAATATTATAGCTATTTTTAGTACTCCTTCCCACTTGTTTGTTAGTCTCTTGGTTTCTCCCCTCCCCAAATCCAAACATGTGGTTTTATAACGTAGCCAGCTAGTCTTTTATTGATAGCTGAATAAGTCTGGCAATCCTCCTATGAAGCTAATGACCCGTAGTGGTCAGATTATTGACTGTATTCTTACTCTCTAGATTTCTAAAATGTTCCTTGTATGTGTTACTAGCAATTTCAATATGTAACATCAAATATTTAAATTCAGAAACACTTGTCCATGGGGAAGGAGTGTGTCATATGTGACATAAAGTCTGCTACAAGTAAGGCAAAGACTGCCATTTGGTTTAAAGACTTTCAGATTAAGCTATATGACTTTGTTTTTATTTATTCCACTTCTCAGTTTCTCTTTTTTATTTGCCTATAAATTGATTCCTTAATTCCTGCCATCATATTCCACTAAAATTCAAGTGATGCTTTTATTTTGCTTATATACCACCTTAGCTTGCATTTTTTTCAATATTTTTTTTTTTTTACAGAAAAGTAAACCAATGGTCATGCTCAAATTTCTTATTGCAATACTTTTCTTGGGAGAGACAAGAACAGATGTCTGTTCTCCCCAGTTAGAGGCCTGAAAACAGACCAAATAAATGATGACATCCAAGTCCAGTCTGTAAGCATATGGGTTTATTTGGCTTACTTACAGTAACATGGCTGACTCAAAATATCTTCATTATCTGAAAGTAGTAGTCATTGGTCAAAACTCACAAAAATAGAAGCATTGTAATTTCACATTCAATAAATTTCCAATTACTTGTTAGCTCAATATGCCCCCAATATGCAGCTAAGGGACAGGTAGGTAGATATGGCTGGAATTGAAATGACGTGACCCCTCTTCCATTAGGTAATGTCAAGGCTTCCACTACTATGCTCATAGCTCCAGTTATCAGTGTACTGTTTGTTTAATTCATTGTTATGACTTTAGGGTGAAGTTATTCTTTAGGTTACGATAGGATTAATTGCTTCATGATGGTAATGGTCATGCTATGCCTAGTAAATAGCAATGTTCCAATATTTTTTATACACACATAGATACATATATTTCAATAGACATACTTATGTACATAGGTACTATAATTTAAATAGAAGCACAGACTTTATTTATCCTTAAGAAAATATCTCATCTAGAACACTTATTTATAGTCACCAATTTATAATTTGGTGCCTAAAAATATTTATGTCTAATCTTTATAGAAATAAAAACTTCATCTTCCTTTCTGAATATTAGGTCCTTTTTTTTCTTCATAGTAATAACTCAGTATTGTGGTATATATAAATTAAGCAAAATAGAAAATATTATCTTTGTCTGTGAGTTTTTATAATGCATATACCCACATACATCTATTCATCTGTTTATAAATAATTCTCCATTCTGTTCACTCATGTAATCATTAATGGTAGATTCAGATGCTGGGTACAATTTTAGGTGCTGGAGCTATAGTATTAAAACTTCAAGATGAGAGTGATCCTTCTATCATAGGAGATGAATAAACTCAATAAAAAGAAAGGGAAATAAATCATGTCATATATACTAATATCACTATTACAAAGAAGGATACAGGTAGGTAATAATATATTTACATTGTGGTCAAAGGCCACCAAGATTCAGTTCATTTCTTAGTCCTGAAAATCTAACTCACATCATTGTGACTATAATTAACAGTCTATGTTGTGTACTTCATTGTTAAGAAAATTAAAATTAGATTCTGAATGTTCTTTAGTAAAGGTGGTAATTGTCTAGTGAGATATATCAGTAGAGGAGATGTATATGGACAACCCGAGTTTGATCTACGAACCCTTAAAGCTTGGAGGAGAACTACCTCTAAGACTGTTTCCATGTCTACATGTAGTTGGTAGCATGAATATTTCTGCACACACACATACGCACACACACACACCCTTAAACACAATTTCTAACTTATGTGAAGTGATGGATATGATTATTACCTTGATTATGGTTTCATAATATATACTTATTTTGCAATATCCTCTTATAACCATACATGTATATACTAATTGTTTCCCTTAATCAAATTATCTCTCTCCATGCTTTCATTTCTGTTCTTCCTTCATCTCTACTATTCCATTCCCTCATGTTCTCCTCCCCCTCCCCTTTTCTCCTGTTCTTCCCTTCTGCCCATCATACTTCTCCCAACTATGTACTCCCAATTTTGTCAGGTGACCTTGTTTATTTCCCCTTTCCAGGTCGATCTATGTGTGTTTTTCTTAGGGTTCCTCTTGTTGCTTAAGTTTCTTTAGGATCATGAACTACATAGGCTCAATATCCTTTGCATTATAGCTAGTATCCAACTATGAGTGAGTACATAATATTTTCATATTTCTGGGTCTGGATTACCTCACTTAGGATGTTTTTTTCTAGTTCCATCAATTCCTTCACAATTTCTTAATCTTTCAAACAGTATTAATGAGTAAAGATACAATACACAAAATAACAAAATAAAAAACAAGTATAAGTTATAAATTAATTTATTTAATAATTCCTTTTAAATTAATTTATTTAATAATTCACTTTTAATATATGGAGTCTTGTGACATCTTTACATTGTATATACTTATGGGACTCCTCTTTCCTGTTACACTTCGCTTATTCCTAATTTATCTACTTATTTAGAAGGCTATGTTGGGTGAGCAGTATTAGAAAGGCAGACCCTGGGCTCTGAGCTCTTGGACCTTTTGGCATTGTTCCATGGGTTCCTTCCATGTAGAATTCATGTCTCATTAAAAGAATAGCCCCTAACATTTTCAATTGTAATATCACGAACTCTGTCCACATTCTACTGTGTGCTCTTAAACTTTTGCCTTTTCGTTTCATTATTTGCATAAGTTACAAGATCTTAATTCTTCCAGAAATGATGTTTTTCCCCACTCATTTTACATTGGGCAGTATTTTCTTCTAAGGCTGTTAAACCTTTTATCCTTTTAGCTTTAGCCAGAGGTAACTCACCACACCGTGTCTCAGGATTTTGGAAACAAGATGGATGTTTTGTTTCGCTTGTTTTTTCCTGGCATCTCTTTCAGGCTCTGTGGAAGAATCTGCCTTATTGATGACAGTGTCCAGAGCCTGTAACACTTTGCATTCACAGCTAATCTGCAGACTTTTTTCCAAACATCTTTCCCTGTCCTTCCTGTAGTTCTTCATTTGTAAATGCCAACTTCTCAGAATTTCATTGGCTTTCCTATTCAATTTGAATAAATGCTACTCATCTACTTTCTTCTGATTCTATATTTTCTCATCTTCATTCATTTATTGAATCAATAACATCTTTTTTAATTAAAAATATTGTTCTGGGAAATTAGCCTAGGTTTTACATTTACTAAGAAATTAATTTATTACTAAGTTTTATAATAAACACCTGACCATATCATAGATATGCTTACACAATTTCATAGTCTTATTTTTTTATTTTCTGACATATAGAATAAAGACTATTTTTATTATTTAGTGCTTCAACACTCAATATCTTCTAACAAAGCTTATACTTACTTTTCTTATACAATTAATCATACAAAATACTGAGCTTAATTAATATGTTAATTAAATATATTCTTGAATGCATATGCTTTGATGATTCCTAAAAGTTCTCAAAGGCATTGGAATGTGGAAATGAAGACATGTATGATATGCACATAGCAAGATCAATAAATCTAATGATATTCAATATTTGATGTTAAATATAAATGTAAAATTAGAATTTTTGAGGCATCATGTGACATTCAAAACCCATGACAAAATTTCATACTTATCATATACTGAAGTGAGGGGTAGCTGGTATAGCTATTATATTTGAAGAAAGCCTATACACTATTTTTATAATATCAAAGTTTGCACAGGCAAATGTTATTATGAATAATTAGTAAATTGAATTAAAATTTTTCAGCATAACAATCTTACAATAAGATAAACAGAATAGGAAGAAACTCACAAAAGGAAGGATAATTTAACATCATAAAATAATCAAAACTAGCAAACTGTATAAAAATTGTGAGCCTGAAACTATAGATTAAACTTAATACAGTATTTTTAAACACTGCTTACCCACAATGACAAGACTCCAAATTTGATATGATTTTCTGGATAGTTATGTTAGGATTTGCATGTGTTGAGTGTGGATAGTACAAGGATCAGGTACAATCCTTCGCAGCAGAAATCACTGTTTTGCAAAGAGGAACAACGGCATAAAAATGAAATGTTCTTGTAGATTTGTGCCCAGCACAAAACTGGTTTAGTAATTGTCAGTGCCATATTTCTTTATAGGCATATACGGAGGACAATAAATTTTACAGGATATTCTATTTCTTTCAATCAAGATTTTCTTCTTTTTTGTATACAATATAATTAACAAGTGAGAATCTGCCCACATCGCAGCAGCAGAGAACAGAATAACAGGATTTAAAATTGTTTCAACACCTGACTTTTCAGTTAATAAAGCCATCCAAATGGTAAAACTCTGCACTATTTATGCTGCAGCCAATTATTTTACATATGTTAGATTAACAGATTTTAAAAACATCTCCCCCACCACACACCAGGCTGGTAGGAGTCAGCAGCATAGCTGAGAAGAACAATGGTATTGGGTAATCAATTTCCAGTGTTATCATTTAGTTAAAAAACCAAAAATAAAAAAATAAACAAGAAAAACTGAGTTCCTAATAACGGGGTCTTAGTAATTAAAAAAAATGGTTGCTTATTTTCTGTTCAAAGACTGGTTCACCATACCCCAACTCTCAAATGATAACTCTGGAAAATGATGGCTATTGTAAGTTGTCTAATATCTAAAACCTATATAATGTAAATGCACCAATATATTGCTATTTTTGTTATAGAACGAGATGTTGTGCTTTCACATCTGTGAAGCAGTAGCAAATGAAGCAATTCAATGGCAAAGATAATGGAGTTTCTTATATTTTTGAAAGCTAGTTATACAGACAAATGGTTCTCAAGTGACTGGTCATTTTTATTTGTGATACATGGTAGTGATAGAACTTTTCCACTACCGTGGTGAAATGATGAGTTTTTCAAATGCAGGAAACAGAGTCCAGCTAACATTTCCATCGAGGGAAGCTCCAATCCTATTCCCATTGACTCAATTAGACACATGCAGATTTTGGCCTCATATCTAAACACAATGCTTTATACAATTAACAACAACACCTATTTTATCATTAGAGACCATTCAATTTCTTTATCTTTTTAAATCAAAGTAGGTAATAACCCACACTCAAAGTTTTGCACATTTATACAGCTCACATTTCAATGATCTTAACAATTAACTTGAAAATTATAAGAAATAGTAAAATTATAAGAAGTTGTCTTCCTTGATTGTTGATGGATTTTGATCACTATTCATCTTTTGGTTGTTTTATAAGCTGGAAGCAGTAAGGTTAATGTCATTATTGACTGACATAAATATGTTGCCCCTTTGTTGACCCCCCGTATTCACTGTAGCCAAAGGGAAACACACTTCTTAGCAACACTTTTCAGACAGTATTGGTTTTTTTTTATCTTCAACATTGATAAGTGATGACTCTTCTGCACACTTGGCACAGTATCTCCTTTCTAGTCTCTCTGATGTGCACCGTTTACTAGCTCGTGGTTATTTTTATTCTTTCTCCGGAGTTGCCTGCTCCAACCTCTGCTCTCTTGCGTTAGCAGCCACTTTCTGTGAGATGCATCATCTGCTCTAATAGCCATGCCCCTCGCCTGTCATGGACTTTGGGCACTCGTTGCTCTCTCGCCCCATCTAAAATGTCACCTCAGCAGCTGAGAATTCTGTAACACTCTTGTGTATGTTCCAGGAACGATCTATAATTTGGTGGTTGCCTAATGTAAGCCAGGATTCAGTGGCATATCTAAATTTGTGTTGAAGAAAATAACTCAAAACATGTCTGTTGAATTTAATGCTTGAATTACAAACATTCAAGTATGTATAGCTCCTAATTACTGATTCATATAAACATAATATTTCAGAATCCTTCCAATTATCAACTCTCCTGCTTTTTTTTTTTTGCTCACACCTTTTTCTTTATTATAGTGGGTGAGAAATTGGTCATTTACACAATTTAAGATTGCATTTCCTGAATTTTATAGTACACAGCTCTTCCTGATGTTGTCTCTCCAAATTCACTCATGCAGCATCTGGTGAAATATTGTCTCATTAGGGACCTCATTCATCTTCTCATGTTCAACTCTCATTACTGGGACTTGAACACATATTATTTGAATTCTGGCTTCTTCCAGGAGATAATTCTGCCTGCGTTTCT
The DNA here is from genome assembly GCA_025134845.1 of Neodon shergylaensis. Taxonomy (NCBI): domain Eukaryota; kingdom Metazoa; phylum Chordata; class Mammalia; order Rodentia; family Cricetidae; genus Neodon; species Neodon shergylaensis. The sequence continues at coordinate 5,848,917 of JABTXL010001671.1, forward strand.
TGGATTTTCAGTGAATCCCAGGATATTACAATTTTAATGTACTGTAATTTCAAATTCATCAGGGTTTACTTCAACTCCAACCCCTGACACGCATACTTGAAACATTCATCTCTTTTATCCTTTTAATCATCCTGGTTATCAATTTTGCTTGCACTCAAATGCTTCCATTCTCTGATATGGCATTCCAGCTTGTCACATTTACTTCCGAGTCCCTATGTTGCAATGAGTTTATTTCTTATGATTCTTCTCTGTTTTCTGGCTACTACCATTGTATTTACTGCATTATTCTTACTTATATCAAAAACCAACAAAGGACAAAGTCAATTTGACATTATCATCTCCATTACCATATTTATTTATTTATTTATTAAAGATTTCTGCCTCCTCCCTGCCACTGCCACCCATTTCCCTCCCCCTCCCCCAATCAAGTCCCCCTCCCTCATCAGCCCGAAGAGCAGTCAGGGTTCCCCATTTTTACGCTTCTGAGAATTTCTGAGTTCTCCTTTTGAGAGCAGCTTCATTAGTTCACCTCAAAAGTGCCATTCCAATGTCTAAACTACATTTTCAAAGAAAGCTGTTGCCGTATGCCTCAACACTGGCCTCCTTACAGTAATCTAGCTTGTCTGGTTCATTGATTCAGCATCCCAGGAATTTTATTATTTGTCTGCCTTCAAGATATTTGTATCACTGGCAAGTAAAAATGTGCCCACCAAACTTTGGGCCCATCTATCCCCCCAAAACTGTAGTTAGGAGCTCTAATCCATGGGGCTTTCAGAGCATCCTTTCAGGTGTCATCTCATCTGTCAGTCCCGCCATCCTGAGACAAAATCTCATGAGTTATTCCTTCCATTTTGTTTGCCTGGAAACATAGCCAACATTATATTTTAATGGTCAATAATATCTTTTGATTTCGATTGATGATCTAAGAAATAATTGATACGCTTAACAATGTTAACTGGTTGGGAACTTAAAATCTTTACTAAATGAATAAAGGTTAAAACCCCCAGAGGGGTTATTATTACTATACAGAACTTAAAAGAGGAAATATAGGCTAAATTAAATGATATTTTGAATAGTATCTGAGTATGTGTGTGAAAAATCATTATCCCCAAAGAATTTTCAATTTGCTACATGATATTTAAGAAAATATAGGAAAATAATACTGTTTCCTTGTATTATTTCTTATTGTTTCAGTATTTTCATTTATTTTTTAAATTTTGTCATTTTCCATTTAGAGGAGTTAAATAGTTGTTGAATCTGAAGAACTGAAGTCTCTATAATGTTAAATATTTTTTCTTATTCATTCATTTGCTTGTTCATTTATCTAGACAGAGACTTATTGTGTACCTCAGGCTAAGCTAGAGCTCATCCTACTTCTAACTAGGACCTCAGATGTGTACCACCCTAGATGTTTTACTTTTCATACTTGTTGAGTAAAATATGACATTTGAAGTCATGTATAATGCTATATAATGAAGAAGCCAAGGTACTTCCTTACATTCTCTGTATTTCTGACATCCCAACTCCTATATTCTAGGTGTATTCACTGAATATTTGATGGGGTGTTGTTAACTCTAGCCATACCACTGCTCTGGGATTTAGTTATAAACTGCATTCCCTTAATCCCTTCAGTCAATCTCTCTCTCTCTCTCTCTCTCTCTCTCTCTCTCTCTCTCTCTCCATACCCCCTCAGTCTCTTCTAATAATTATTTTATTCCATTTTGAAATTAATTTTTTTAGTTTCCACAAACAAGAAAAATCATTTGGTATTTGCATTTCAGTATTTGACATATTTTGCCTAACACAATGCCCTTCAGCCACATCCATATTCCTGAAAATAACAAGTTTTAGCTCCTTTTTATGGCTGAATAACATTACTCTATAAATAAATATTTTCTCTATAGCATACTTCGCTGGTGTATACATTGCTGATTCCAAATCTTGACTGCAATAAAAATAGGCTGTCAAGTGTCTCTTTGATATACTGCTTTCATTTCTTTGGGATAGAAGTAAAGAAGTAGTTTTATTTCACTTTTTGAAAAAATTTCATATTATTTTCCTTAGTGAATAGACTAATTTACATTTTTTCAGGAATTAAACAATTTTTAGTTTTTTAGTTTTATAGTATTTTTCTTTATTCTTCAGAATTTAATATATGGGTGGAATGCAACATGGTCATAGTATTTCCTCATACCTGCCAACTTCATGACTTTACCAGCAGCAGTATCATTCTTATGGTTGTCCTCTTCATTCTCCTCCTCCTCTTTTTCCTTCTCTTCCTCTTACTTCTCCTCCTCCTCTTCCTTTTCTTCCTCTCTTCTCCCCCTTCTTTCTTCTCCTCCTTCCTTTGATAATTCACTGTCCAATTAGTGCTAACTATACATACATCGGTGGGTGGACAATAACTTGTGGACACACCCACAAGCAATTCTCTCTCACCTAACAACTTTCAATAGCTTATCAGTAATATACGGGATTAAGAGAGCATCTCAGCCTTCTATGCTGGAATCTTTACTGGCTTAATCTTGTGCATATATATCTTATACAAGTAACATTGATGTGATAGACGTGTAATTTTGGACAAACAGCACTTCATGGCTCCCCTTCTACCAGCTTCTACATTACTTTTGCATCCATTATGCCACAAAATTCTCTGGTATATAGCAAGGTGTGTGTGTGTGTGTGTGTGTGTGTGTGTGTGTGTGTTTAGATGTCCCGTTTAGTACTGTGAACTAAATACTTGATTTGTAGCTTGTAGCACCTTGGACAGTTTTGTACCACTGAGCTAACTACTGCCAAGTATGAAAAATACCTGTTCTGAACAAGGTTGAGAAATATTTGACTGAATGATCATTTATATTTGACATAAATACTTGACAGCATGATTATTTAGCAAAATGACAACAGGTTCTACCCCAAAGTCTTTGGCATTAACTTGCCATGGGCTTTTGACCAATATTACAGAACCAGACACAAAATTCTCCTTCTTGGAGCAAGCCTCTCATCTACTTAAAAGTAGTCAGTTACCACATAGTAGTCATGACATAATTTCCCCAGTAGGTACATTTCACTTGGCTGATTGGTATATAACATTCATACTTGAGTTCTGGCTGAAACCACTGATGTTATTTCTCCCCAGCAGCCTGCATAGACCCTTCCAGCATTATTAGAGCTACCCAGGAGGTTGGTGTGGTGATATTTTGTTTGTGTTATAACAAATGAAGCTTGCCTGAAGATCAGAGAATCAATCAAAGCCACTAGTTAGCCATAAAGTATAGGCAGTGGTGGCATACACCTTTAATTTCAGCACTCTGGAGGCAGAGGCAGACAAATCTCTGCGAGTTCATGGTCATCCGGGGCTATATGAAATTGCTCCAATCTAAAAGAGAAAAAGAACCAGACAGTGATGGCTCAAACCTTTAATCCCAGTACTTGGGAGTCACAGGTCTTTCATGCCAGTGCTAGAAAAATGCTGACAGAAGGGATATGGCTGAGTGGAGAGAGGAACATAAGGCAGGAGAAGACAGGAGTTCAGGGATTAAGTCTCAGGAGTTATAGAGACAAGATACTCTTTTTGTTGTAAGGATTTCTTAGAAGTAAAACTCTAGTGGCTGACTGCTCTGCTTGTCTGATCTTTCAGCTTTCACTCCTTAATATCTGACTCTGGGTTTTTATTATTAATATCAATTAAAAATCATGCTACAGGCTGGAAGTTTTTTTACTTTGAGTTTGATTTCTGTATGTATTATAGTCAATGTGTGTAGTATCTTCTACAGTAGTCCCTTGCTATGTAGTTACATGTTTATTGCTTGTTTTGCTATGACAGTCTCTATGATCTCCCATCAATAACTCAAGGGACGTATTCTATGCATTGCACTATGATATTCATTTTATAACCTTTACTAATCCATGTCTTCTAGATGAAACACTGCCCACCAAAGCTTTTTGTATTTTTTGCCTTGATATTAACCATCATTACAAGGGTAAGATAATTGATAATCCTGATTTTGACTTGCATTTCTTTGATAGAAAATTATGTTGAATATTTTTTTCATATAGCAAGTATTCATTAATATTTCTCCACTCTCAAATGTCAGTTCAGGTTATTTGCTCATTTGAAATTTGAATTTTTCTTCTACTGATTGCATTTGTTTTATATATATAAGTTCATTTCCAGATGATTAATAATTTAAAGGAAATTTTCTCTCTTTCTGAAGGTTATTTTTTCAATCG
>JABTXL010001671.1:5854255-5868633 GCA_025134845.1 Neodon shergylaensis
AGAAAGAAGAGTTGCTCGAAATCTGCTGCTCCTTCTCCAGCTGTCCAGTCCTAAATAGGAAAACTCCCTCCTTATCTGTAGGGAAGGTGAATTATTTCTCATGTCTCACATAACATGAAAATGGAATTTCTTAGCCAGTGGAAGAGTTTAGAGACTTTACCCACATCTCAAATGTCTCAAGCAATGTGGAAGCAAATAACATTTACCCTGTCCTCAAGATCTCCCAAACTGACATATGAAGATGCTATAGAAGGGGTAACTTTTACCTAAACATAGCAATCCAGGCACTTGTATTTTATCCAAGAGTCTGAAAGTTATAGTTATGTTACCTTTCTATAGAACTCTAGCATATAGTCCAGCCAGTTTTACAACTGCATTTAACCTTACTAACCACATTTTATGTTAATCATGATATGAAAATCTTAATGTTTTCCACAAAGTGATAATATAAAAGGCCCAAAAGATGTGTCCGAATGTACTGTGGCCAATGCAAAATGTTCAAGCTCATCCATCAATTAATGCCTTTCCATTTGATGACCAACAATAATGACAAAAATCATCTGTCTTAGCTGGGCAGTGTTGGAACATGCCATTAATCTTAGCACTCAGAAGGAAAAGCTAGGAGATACTATTATGTTCCAGGCAAGCCTAGTCTACAATGTGAGTTCCAGGACAACCAGGGACACACAGAGAAATCCTGTTTGGCAAAACAAAATAAAGCAAAATCAACACAAAATTACCAGTCTTGGCAACACCTATGACAAAGCCTGCCTGAGATTATTTATATGGATTTCTTACCTGTTCTTTTCCTCCAACAAGGACAAATTATCATACTTGTTAACTATCTCCTCATTAGAAGCTATAATAGTACTAATAGTCTCATCTTTTATGTGTTACACATATTACCTTCCTCTCATAACATGGTCCAAGAATACATGCTATCACCAAAAGGTGGTCTTATATTTTGACTCTTTGTCATCTGTTCAGTCTTATTGTCAATTTTGCTATGACTACTTCTGATGAACACTAGCCCTTTCTACATTGCCCATTTTGTCACCCTGAAGCAGTTAAGAGAAATATAAACTCCTATGAGTTCTTTCGGTGATCACTGAGAAGATGAACTAATGGGACGTTTAACTCATTTCTCTTCTTGCTACTCTGGACATGTTTTCAGGACTCATGAGTGAAACCTTCTTTTCATCAGTTAACTCTTCTCTCTCACCATGTCTCAAAACCTTGAAAGAGTTTTCAGATCAGCTTTATACACTTCACAACCTTTATGTCTTTAGCTGCAACATTACTTTAAGACTAGATTTGACTACTGCTGAGAATCAGTTTTATGCTCTTTTATACAAATAATGCTTATTACATACCAACAAATTCTGTTTTGAGATTGGAAACTCCCCCCCAAAAAAAACATGATCCAGAAAAAAAATTTAACAGCAAGACCCCTGGTATGTATAAGCTTTTTGTTCCCACCCTGTCTGGCTTCCTTCCTCGATCATGTTTTTCTCACTTATTGTTTCAATATATGTTTTTTTCTTGTATTTTAAATGTTTTACCTACTGAACATTCCAAAATGTATGATTATTCAGAATTAGAGTTTCCCTTCCAGTGCTACCAAAGTGTCACCCCATTCCTTTTTCTAATGTTGGTAGGAATGGGATTGGCAGGGTCAGCTGCCTTAAGTACTACTGTCCTGACCAGAGGAGAAATGCACCAGTAACAAATGAGTCCTCAAATAGAGCCAGACATTAGACACCTTTAGATCTCCAACAAAAATCTTCATGCCTAGACAGAGTCCTTCACAGAATTAGTCCTCTGAAACAGAAACATTAGTGACATATGGTTTTGTTAATACACTTTTAGTTTTCATCCTATGATTGCAGGCAAAGAATCAAGTCTTCCATTTTTCCTCTCTCTACCTGCCCCAGCAATATTCTATGGTGTGATAATACTACTTATCAGCAACATTCAAGTAAACAATGTCATTAGACAACTCTGAAACATGATCAAGGCAATTAGCCACTTATGTGGCATTTTTCTGTTTCAGGATTTTACCTTTTTTTCTCTACAGTTTTTTGCTCAAAAAAAATCATTAAGGATTTTTTTCATCTTCCATTACATTCCACATTCCCTTCCCCAGTGTTATATTTCTTTTTAATACTTATCATGATCACATATCTAGTGTAACACACAGAGACAATGATAAGCCAATGTGGGGCAACAACATCCACATAAAAACTGAGAGAGTTTGGCAAGGAACTATAGACAAGGTAGAACAGAATTAAGCACAGCTTCTTGGTAGTTGCATTATTTTTAGACAGGCAACTACCTGTTTGCTGGTGGCAAGCAGAAGCACAGCTCCTTTAAAATGTTTCCTGACTCAGCATTAGTGGCAAACCTGCATGGCTTCTTTAAGTGAAGACCTCCTGGTTCATGCTGGCAGGATGAACTCTGGCTCTTTCAGGGGGTCCTGCACTTAAACAGAGTTCGTGAGCAGAATGCTACAAGTTGCTTAATAGCAACATTTGGCACCTGTGTGCTTGAGTCATTGGATAAGCAATATGGTAATTAATATAATTTCTGCATGATTATTCAGGTCTCTATGGCTGGGAAACAAAAGAGCAATCTCTGCCTGCAATCATCTATCTGTCCATCTATTTATCTGTCTGTGTATCTTTTTGGTTTTTTCATACAATACCTTTCAACCGCGATTTCCCTCCCTCCACTCGTCCAAGTTCCTCTCCTCCTTTCTCTCTCTCTCAGATCCACTCTTCTTCCATTTTCCTTCAGAAAAGAACAGGTTTCCCAGGAATATCAACCAAATATGGCACAATAAAATACAACAGGACTAGGCACAAACCATTGTATAAAGGCTGGATGAGACAACCTAGTAGGTGGAAAAGTGATCCAAAAACAGGCAAAGGAGGCAGAGACTAAAGACTCAAGAATAAGAATATAAAAATTAGATTCCAGAAATCACAATGTAGAAAAAAAAAGAAATATGAAGTTGTAAAACTAGGAGAATGATAACAGACTGTCAGCTGCTTCCTCAGCAATCTAAGCATTAACTATTAACAGCGGGTTACTCTGCCTTATACCCTATAGCTCTATTTACAAGGCTGAAGCATCTCTCTGCAAACTGAGAGTTAGTCTAAGATAACACCGTGGCCATCCATGATTAATGATGGAAATGAGCTGAGTTAACTTTTTGGAGGTGGATATATGTGACCTCTGGGTTATACATTATTCCTGCCTACCTGAAACTGGGCTGCATCAAAGGAGAGAGTGAAGAGCTTCACTAAACACCACCTGAAAATACCAGGGAAGGCAATAGATTAAGTACAAACACTAGTTTAACAGAAAAACTCTGTTAATGAAGATTGTAAAGTAAGGTAATCTATATCTGAGTTTTACCTTGAAATTGTAAAACTTCTTTTGTTCAGACTTAATGCTTGATGCCCCTTACTATAAAAATGTGGGTTCGGAAACCGACCTTTGCCACAGCCTTACAAAACCCATCTCTGGCTGTGGTCTCAGCTAGCTGATAAGTTTTTTTGTGCCCCACGAATATTTATTCTTTTAAAATTTTTTCCTTGAATAAAATTTGCTTCTGGTTTATTAGGCTCTTGTGGTCTGCCTCTATCTTTGCACAACCCCCATGAAACCAAGAGAGACATCCCCACAAAGACCCCAAGCTAACAACCATAGCAAATAGTCAAAGAATTTTATGCAGACCCAGGAAACCTTGGTGATTACTGCTTCAGTATCTGTGTGCTCCTCTGAGCCCTGATTTACTGACTCTGTGGGCCAAGTTCTACTGACGTTTGACACTCTGACTCTTAGAATTCGTCCTCCTCATTTTCTTATGGACCCTCGAATTCTGAGACAAAGAACCCAATCAATGTAGGTCTCCAGTTTGGGCTCTCTATTTGCCTAATGTTTGTCCTTGGGGTTTCTGCATTAGCTCCTATCTACTACTGGAGGAAACTTCTCTGATGACAGTTGGATTGGGCACTGACCTATGAGTATAGTATAAGAAGTATTTTATTACTTTTTTTTCTAACATGTCTCTGGGCTTTCCAGCCTCAGGTTCCTGCTCATCTAGGAAACTTCAGACATAGGATCCCTTTCATAGTGTGGGCTGCAAATTAGACTACTAATTGTTGATCATTTCCTCAAGTTCTGCATGTCCATTCTCTCCACACATCTTGCAGGCAGGATAGATTATAAGCTAAACATTTTGTATCTGAAATGCTTTCACACTCCCAACAATGCAAGGTTCTTGGTTATAGAAGATGGCTGGTCCAAGCTCCTTATCCTCCACAACTAGGAGGCCTCACTAGGGTTACTCTAGAATCTTGGGAGTTTGTACTGTGCTAGGTTTCCACATAATCATACAAATGCCCTCCAATTCATATTCTCTTCTGGTACTCATTCCCTCGATGCCATACCTCCTGATCCCTTCTTTTCTCATTACCAGTCTACCCACGAATATATTTTATTTTTCCTTCCAGGAAGATGCATGTGTCCCCCTTAGAGCCACCTTGTTACTTAACCTTTCTGGGTCAATGGGTTGTATTGTAAGTATCATTTATTTATTAGCTAATATTCACTAATAAGTGAATACGTACCATGTTTGTCTTTTTGGGTCTGGGTTTCTTCACTCAGTATTTTTTTCTAGTTCCATCAATTCTCTTTCAATGTTTATAGTTTTATAAAACAAATGGATTTAACAGATTACTACAGAACAATCCACCCAAACTCAAAAGAATAACTTATTCTCAGTACCTCATGTAACTTTCTCCAAAACTGACTACATGAAGCTTGATCAATAAAGTGTCAGAAACAGAAATTGGGATTCAACCTGAAGGTCAGAAAAGCAAAGCTTTTGCCCACTGGCTCTTACCTCGACCTCAGTCTGAAATAGTGATCCTGCCTCCAGAAAACTCAGAATAAGACTAAAACCGAGATCTGTCTTCTCTCATCTTATAATCATCTCTAATTCTGGACTTAAAGGCATGTACCAATACTGTATGGTTTCTATGACAAGTTATTATGACTACTGGGATTGAAGATGTGTGTTATTGTTGCCTGGTCAATAAGGCTGGCCAGTGTAGCTGTTTTACTTTTTTAATCCTCAGACAATCTGTATTTATTAAAATAGAAATGAAATGCCACTATGGACCACATATTCAGTCACAAAATAAATCAAATACAAGAAAACTGAAATAATTCCCTGCCTCCTATCAGGCCACCATGGATTTCAATAACAGCGGAAACTACAGAAAGCTCATAAACAAATGGAAGCCGAACAGTTCTTTACTGAGTAACTAATGGGTCAAAGCTGAAATGAATAAAGAAATTATATGATTTCTAAAACACAATGAAAATAAATATACACCATACCCAAATTTATGGGACAAAATAAAAGTGGCACTAAGAGGAAAGTTCATATCATTAAATGTCTACATAAGGAAATTAGAGAAATCTCATAATAGCAAGGCAAAATTGGAACTGAAAGATTTAGTACAAAAAGAAAACACACTCAAGAGGATGAGATTACAGGAAATAATCAATGGGGCTAAAATCAATAAAATAGAAACAAAAAGAACAATAAAATGATTCAATGAAACCGAGTTTGCTCTTTGAGAAATACAAGATAGACAAACCCTTATCCATACTGACTAAAAGATACACAGAGAATATTAAAATTAACAAAATCAGAAACAAGATGGTAACATAACAATAGTCACAAAGAAAATGCAAAGAATCCTTAGGTGATAGTTAAAAACCTGTTTTTCATAAAATTTCAAAAAAACCTTTAAATATGTAAGATGAAAATAAATAAACATAAAGGTATATAGAACCAGAGAAATTAGAATTGTCTCCTTCCCTCTACACGTACCCCAATGGACTTGAACACTCCCATTCTACTATCCTCCACCTACCCAAACACAGAAAACTGAAAAGAAAAAGAAAGAAAACAGATTAACTCAAGACTCTGTGATAGAGCAACAGGGTACAATTTGGAATCTGCACTGTCTGTGGCTTTAAATACTCAATCTTAAGTCAAATCTGTATTTAACATTATAAAAGACAGTTAAACTGCTCTCTGACATGAATGTATATGAATATTTAATTGCTTTAGACATTATTATTCAATAATGTTTATTTATTTATCCAAGAATACATTCTAGTCATTGTACTTGAGACAGAAATGCTTGAACAACAGGTATGTAAGTGATAGACACTCATTAAGTACATAATAAATTATTTAAGGTAATTTCATCAAATATTCCTTAAATGTTTTCTAGGGCAACTTGATCTTGATGTGTTCTGAGGAAGAAATCATCAGCAATTCAATGATACATAATAAAAGAATCCAAGCCTCTGTGATAATCTTAACTCTGAGATCTCTCACTGTGTGTCCTGGGAATCTGGCTTTAATTTGTGTTCTTTCTTTCTTTGTGTCCCACAGTTTTCAAAAGACAATACTGGAAACATCACACAAAGTACTTAAATGTAACAAATGACAGAACAAATATTTCTTTGGATTTTAACATTCACAAAAACATAGTCTTGAATGCAGTTCAGTGTTATAGAGATTATTTCAAGGTGATCCATGGGAATAGCAAATTACCAAATTGTGAGATTGAATTCTTAATAACAGATCTTGTTATAGCATAAAATTTTCTATTTAATGCTTAATGACTCATATGTGTTTTAACAATCATACCTATTTATATAACCACCTATTCATTGGTTCCCATACCTACAGCTGTACATCTATCCTAAAATGCTCTGGAACTAAGTACATATATAATTTCATGAAATTCATTATGGATCAGGTAAACCTGAATCCGTTTTCTCAGAAATGCTTGGGATATTAGTCATCACATAAGAATTCTTCTTTAATCTGTGTAGATGACAATATACTTATGTGTGTCCTTTGACTTTAGGTTTGAGTGACTATAGATTCTGAATTTTAGCATTCATTCTTAAGGTTTGAGTGACTATAGATTCTGAATTTTAGCATTCATTCCTTTTTTCATCCCTTTCAAACTAGTAAGAGGTCATGAAGCTAAATCTTTAAAGCTAAGGCTATATCTTTTAAAATGGCATGATTTCAAAAAGCAAATTTTTAGATGGTTTCTAACTGTACTGTAAAATTAGCATAACTATTTTGGCTAGGTGACAGACACTGTCAACAGAGAACAGAGCAATCCATTGTAAACTGCTGATGGATTGTGTTCTATACAAAAGCTGAAATCAACAACAGAAAGCAAGTTTTGAAAATGTCTGCATTGCAAAATTTAACTTCTCATTTTCTTTTTGGTAAACTATTCTTTAATACACAGAAAATGGTCGGATGGTATGTCATCTGAAACTATATATTTAGTTGCTCAGATATGTGTGCGCTGTGTTTCTATCTCAGGGTTCTGATATTTGATTGACCTAGAATAACCATGCATACTTTTTAAGGGAAAATGTTTTTTAATTATTGTATGTATTGTTTAATAATGAAATTAGCTTAATAGACACATCCACCATCTTGAATTATTTTCATTAATTTAGAGTGATTACGTGCAGAGTCAATTATTTATTTTACCATATACTGCACTCATCATTCAGTACCATAAAACAGAAGTGTCTGTATCTATAACACTATATCTATGTATCCGGACTCTTCTCAGTCTCTAGTAACGACTACTCTATTTTGTAAGTTAAAATTTCTAAAAGACTACAAAAGTGACATTGAAAGTATTCCACATGGATACATTTATCCTGTTGAGGAATGAAAAAGTAGTTGGAAGTTCATTGAACTAGTTCTGACAAATTTTAGTAAGAGGAATGAAGCCCATTCTAGCTTGATCATGAGAAGGTTATTGTGGAAGTACAGAGCATGTGCAGTGACCCCACTTGTTCTGTTTAAGAGTCTAAGAACAAGTGTGATCAAAAACTGTGCAACTATCCAGGCCCAGAACCAGGGTTATGAGTTGGCCTACCCGAATATCTACTGCATCTCTGATCTACTGAAGCACGGGAACAGGCTGGTCCTGCAAACCCAAAGTTGCAAACCCAAAGGTGCAGGATCGCCATGACACAAGGCAGCCGCAGGATGACCAAGAGGAGTCCCAGTAAGGGTACTGATGGTGTAGTAGAAACCAAAGGGCTTGAACCAGACCAAAATCTCTTTACACTGAACACTTGCAAGTAAAGATATATGGAGAAAAGTGTTTCCTGCATGACTTACTGTGCCACACTACGTCTTCCATAAGGTGATTAATGGTAAAATTTCTCTTTAATTTATTTTCTCTGAAATATTTTTTTTTATTTTGGGGGTGGATGGTTTCAAGGGCAGAGGGAGGATACAGACAGGGAAATGAATGGGGTAGACATACATGATGTTAAAGGCACAAATAATAAATAAAAAGAAAAGTTTAAGAAAAATCCTTGTGTGTCATTCAAATATTTATGCTTTTAGTTCTTGTTTTAAGTTTTGAGGCTGCATCATTGCCACTTGATAGATTCTGAGAATGCAGAAGAGATAAGTGGTCTCCCAGTATCATACTGCTAGCCTAGAATGGAGAAGGGAATGGAAACCCAGGCTCATAATTAACATACCCTCCATCATGAAAATGGTCTTAAAGAAGAAACAACAAAGAGTTTTACTATTAAGTTTTATAGTTTTAGAGTCTTATGGCAATTTCTGAAGCCAGATACAGCTTATTCTCACATTACCAGGCTTCTATTTTCAATTCCTCCTCTGACTTGTCTCTTGTCTCCAGTGCTTGACTTTCAGGAGGAAAATAAAAATAACCTTTCAAAAATTTTTATGAATATTATGTGGAGAAACAGCTTTCTGTAGTTCCTGGTGTAAGTTTTACAGAATTTAAAATGAAATCTGTCAGCATAAGTTGACTAACAGTGAGGCATTTATCATTTTGGTGGGGGATGCTGATGAGAGAAAACCTTATGCCTGTGCAGGGGCAGAGTTTATATGATATTTTTCTGATCTCTCTCAGTTCTACTGTGAATCTAAAACAGCCATGAAAAAACAAAGTCTTATGATAAAAGTATCCCTTTGAATATTCAATGACTAGGTTATAGCTTAAATTAATCCTCATATGAATATAATCTGCCCATTGAAACCTTTACCTAGAATTTCAGGTATGCATGTAAAGCATCTTATTTCTGCAATTCACTTTTTTTTATAGCCAGATTTATCTTTCTTTCTCATTACTTTAGGTTTTAAATTTTATAATAATATTTTGTTGGTTACTTTGTTTAATTATTAGAACCCCCCCAAATTTTTTGTATTTGAAAGCCATGGCCATTTTTGTTTTTTAAGGCTTTTTTTGGAATGAAATTTATCACAAAATGAAAATATGTCATGTTCTCTTCTCATATAGCCAAGAAAGGTAGAGAACATTTTACAATATAATGCTATCATTGTTAAAGGCAGTAACATGAAAAATTGTTGTACCTAATTGGAGATTTTTTGTTTTGTAGAGTTTTAGAGTCATAATAAAACATTTATAATTTATATTCATCATTTTCATGTACCCCATTAAAATAGGACTGAAATTCCTATTTTCAGAAAGCTTGATATTTTTGTGAGTGCTTACAGAGACAAGAAGCACATTAATATCCTATTACTTTTCTTTTTCATCATAGATTCAAAATCTTGAAAAATACACAGTTCCTTATTTTCATAAATAAGTGCATAACTTCATATCCTAATCTCATTCAGATGAAATATACATAAATATATGAACATATTTTAAGTATCTATATGGTTTAATCATAGTATTTCTTACAAATTTCTGAGATATATGTTGATAAAAGTGCAGATAGGAAATTTTTTATTAGTGGTGTGTCTTAGTTTTTCTTTTTTCTTCTGAGAAAAACATCAAGATCTAAAACAACTTGAGGAGAAAAGGAAGTATTTCCTTACAGCTCACAGTCTGTACTGAAGGGAAGATGAGCCAGGAACTGAGACAGAAACCATGAAGGGATACTTCTTACCGGTTTGTTCCTCATAGTGTGCTCAATTTACTTTCTCATACAAACCAGAATTGCCTGCTTGTGTTTTACAGCACCCAACCCCACATCAATCATTAGTCAAGACAATAACACACAAGCTAACCCACAAGCAAAGCTTAGGGGTACATTTTATTTCAATGAAGATTCTGCCTTCTTAGATATGTCAGGGTTTGTGTCAATTTGACAACAATCAATGAGAACAAGCAATGAAATTCTGCAGGTATTATTAGCTAAGCAAGGTAGACTCCTGTGTTAGTTTCCTTCAAAAAATCTTTTCTCTTGTCTTCAGCTAAAATTTGTTGCTACAATCTGATCATGTCCAGAAGCACTATGACCCATCACTTTAATCTTTTACATATGTGTTCTGTTTACTTGAGGTAAGCATGACTTTAAATTAGCCTATTCAGGGAATCACCCTTTTAACTGAGCACATTTATGAACCAGTCCACTGCTATATGTTGCTGTAGGAATTCCTACTGCCAGTAGCCTTTAAGTTACCTGCCCACTTGGGCATGGCCTCTTATACTATTTATGCTGATGTAAAACATGCATCTGGCGGACCTCTTTTCTGGCTGCAGGATATGTTTGCTGTTCTCCATTTCAGCAGAGGATTGTGACTTGTTAGACTACCCCTAAATAAATAACCCTCTATTATTCTCAATTCTGAGCTAATGTGGGATTTCTTTTAAGTGTCCTTCTTCAATATGTATATTTGTGACACCCTGACTAAAACCTCCATACTTCCTTTGTTTAGGGGGACTTGTTTTAAAAATGACTCACATTTTCTACTTGCCTGCTGCAGTTAGCAATCATTCTCTACTCTCTATTAAATGATGAAAACTATAAAAAGGAGATTTATCCAATATAGCACATTGGCAGGATGGTCCAATGCAACTAGTGATTTCCTCAAGTCTGTCTGAGGACTGGCGTGAAGATAGGATACAAATAAAAGGCAAGAGATATGCATCATTGTCTAGCAAGGTAGGGCCAATGCTCACCACTACATCACCTCCACATCTCTTCAGTATGTATCTGACATGTTCTAAGTCAAGTTCCTTCTGGGAAATTGTAATTTCTAAGGATCTATTATTTCAGTAATCTGATATCTAAGTAGAGGAACAAGCCCTTATATTTCCCACTCTTTTTTTAAACACCTTAACCTTGAGGTGAAATATACTTCTTTTTTCTTGTAACAAATGTTCTAAACAAATTGCAAGTAGGAACCAAGATTAGAACACATTCAGATAGTGTCAGGTTAGATTGTGTAACTTGCAAAATCACTTGGCTTTTAGTTATTTTTGGAAGGACTGGCAGTAGCAACAACATTTTTTTTAGTTTGAAATATTCTTGTCAGAAAACCAAGGGTGGTCTCAAATTTGCCATTATCCTGCTTTGGCTTCCTATGTGCTAGGGTTCCTGTCAAGAACTACTCTGGCCACTGTGACCTCATTGCAATTCTGATAGCTGCTTTCATTGTCTTTGAACAATATTTTTTTTTGACATAGTGACTAACCATCTTATTACTTGCAGATAGTCCATTGCAATTTTATCTATAGGTCTCAGTCCATTCCTGGGAATTAAATTCTGTACCCAGCCTAGTGCTCATGAGTAGAACAATTAGTACAGAATCTGGAGTACTTTAAAGTCTCAAGAGGGAGAAGTTCATACATAAGAAATAACCACAGTGCAGCTACTCCTGGGGACTTGTGGCCCATTTATTTATAAATGACTTAGTATCCACAATGTTTTTTGGTTAATATTTTAATGGAATTGGATGAAATTATTTCTAAACAAAGGCATTGATTTTGGTGATTAAAAATAATCCCATGATTACTCCTCTTTCATTTTAGAATAGTTAAAACAATAAAACATAATTTCCCAAGTGGATTTTCAAACATCTTTTTAAATCTGAATTTTGTTGTTGGCAAATTCACATTCTATAAAGTATATTTCTTCTTTAGAAAATATATGTTACAAAAGATGATGGTGGTAGATTTCCCCTATATAAGTTATTTTTCATGAAGTATATCTTTTAATCTTCACAGAGTGTTGAATACAAGATCACAGAAATCAACATATATTGAATGTCAATGTACTAAGAATTAGATAAAATCACAAAACAATGGGTTACTCTCTTAAGAAATCACATTAAATATATTTTGAGATATGAAAATAATTATTCAAAGAGATTATAAGTACTGCAATGAAAGAAGTAGCATATCCTTAGATATTTAGAATGTTTTATAAACATGCTATGGTATGGAATTTCAAATTCCAGATGGTAAATGTGATACACAGCAGTGAGTTTTGATGTGCACATAGCCTGATAGTCATCTCCCCTCTAGACTACTTCCTACAACCTCATACTTCCCCCATCCATTTCTTGATTAAATTCTATATAACTGTCCTAAGACAATAATACCTGACCAGTTTTCCTTATTTTATTCTCTTTTGTTTAAAGTAGTTAAGACACTAACTCATATTCTCCTACCCCCTATAATCAAGACTGGCCATTATTTGTCTTACCCATCTTTTTCTCTATTAAACTCCCAGAATCTGTACTCCCTACACACCTCTAGACAAAACACTAGAATACAGACGGTGCCCACTATACTAGCTAGTCATAGAATTTGCCAGTTTCTCTACTTGCCATGCTGTCTGCTCACCTCAGCTCATTTGTTACATTTTTTCATAAAAGCTATAGCAAGCTGCAGTCACCCTTCTGTGCTAGTTGCTTTCACAATTCTGTGACAAAATATTTGACAGAAAGTACCTCAAGGAAGAGCAAGTACGTCGTCCACTTTGATAGGTGCCGTCTATAATACTAGGTGGAGGGAATGATAGCACAAGGCTATTGGCTGGCACCTCGTCAGACAGGAGGCAGAGAAAGGGAAACTCAGGAGGATCCTCTAGATTCTTCTCTTTTCCGTTTTACTCATCCTTGGTACACAGTGCATAGGATGGTGCCTACCACTCACTTCATGGTAAATAATCTGACATAAGGAAATGCTTTCTGGGAATGACCCCCCCACACCAAAAAAAAAAACCAAACCAAAACAAAAAAACACCCAGCTGTGTTTCCTAGGTGACATAAACCTGGTCATGTTCCTATAAAAGGAAACTATTATTCTGTTTCATTGTTAAATGCCAGCAGATGCCTGAGACTGATGTTTTCTTGAGTTAATATGGACTTTTTGACTAAAGTGTCCCCTTGGAGAGGCTACTTTGCATATTCTGGTACTGTGGTTTAGGTTCATCACTGACTGTCTGTCCCTTTGTTCAGGTATAGAGGTCAACTTAACTGACCTTGGTCAACATTAGTACCTAGGAAAATTGGAATCCATGTGCTTTCACTATTCCTAATCCAGTGTTTCAGGCATTTGTGTGCGGTCACACAGTGAAGTGTTAACGTGGTTGTATTAAAAAGGGTCATTTCCTCACTTTATATTTCTGTGCAAGACTTTTTTAGGTGTACACACATCCTAAAAACACATGGATGCAGATTTAATTCCTTACTCCTGTAAAGCAGCCTTCTTTCCTCCTTTCTCTACTTAGTAGATATATTCCTGGCTTCTTTGTGACGTTTCTGTGGTTATGTGAACCCCGTAGGTAATTCTTGATCTTCTGGGCATTCATTTCCACTTTGACTGATATTTGTCTACCATGGTCCTATGTTATTTAGTCCAGTATTTTTCCAATGACAAAACCTCACATGGTATGGTTTAAAAGACCAAGTACTTTTGGGGGGTTCTTATTTCCCCCGATTAGTTAATCTTTGGGAAACCCTTAAACCCTAACTTTAATAAGTGCCGACCTACATGAGATGGCTTAAAGCATTTGACATTTAATTCCCTTTTTGCAATTTTTTCTGTCTCTTTTGGGCCCTGTGATCTCTAACATAACACATGATTAAAATCTAAAATCCCTATTAGAAGACTATCTACTCTCTCATTAGAAGGTTATGATTTTATTTTTGCCTAAAGTTATAACAGAAGTCCAATACTCTTTATGACTTGACATTAATTCTTAACAGCTTTCCTAAATTACCTCGATCATCTTATCATGGTCAACATTCCCCAGTACTTAGAAATCTCTCTATTCAAAACTCTCCATCACAATCCTAACAGATGTAGGGCACATCTGTGAAACACAGTGCTCTCAAACTAAAGAGCAACCTCCACATGTCCCTTTCAATTGCCTCTAACAACTGAAACAATGACAGGTCTCCAGCCAAGTGCTATAGTACTCAAGTGCCACAGTGCTCAAAGCAAAGGACTCATCTATCTATCTATCTATCTATCTATCTATCTATCTATCTATCTATC
>JABTXL010001671.1:5868643-5882801 GCA_025134845.1 Neodon shergylaensis
ATCTATCTATCTATCTATCTATCTATCTATCTATCTATCTATCTATCTATCTATCTATCTATTATCTATCTATCTATCATCTATCTATCTATCTATCTATCTATCTATCTATCTATCTATCACCCCTAAACATAACAATTTTGCCCATTGAATAAAAACTAAACAGCAAACAAACCACCTAAAGAAGATTACTATTTGATATGATACTTGCAATCCACAAATAAAAACTAAAGTCTGGACTCCTTTGATTTCAAATGTACTCCAAATTACCCACTTTCTTATTACTTTGAAAATAATTAACAAGAAGCAACTTAAGGCAAATTTTAAAATTATTATTAATTTTGGCATATTGAGAGTATGGGTCATGGTCATCCTGTCAAAGAAGGTGAGTGGATAGGATAGGAGTCAGTGCATATATGTGAGTAATGGAAGCATGGTCTACTTACTTAGTCAGGAATTGCAGTGGATGGATAGTACCACCGCTCATTCAGGATGAATTTTTCCTTCATCATTAAACCTCTTTGGAAATACCTTCTCTGAAAATAACTGGACTTGAAATTTTTGTTGATTTCAAATAAAATCAAATTGAAATTAACACTGAACATGCCAACTCTTCCTTCTAAAACCTTTCAACTTGTCAATCATTTCATTATTTTCACTTGCATGCTGATTCTATCATATGCCTATGAATCTTAGTTCACAAAATCTATCCATCTGGTGCTCATTTTTTGAGAAAGTTCCATGAGGTGCTGAGAAGAAGGTACACTGTATTATGTTTGGATGGAATGTTCTATAGATGTCTGTTAAGTCTCTTTGAATTATAGCATCTGTTAGTTCCCTTATTTCTCTGTTAATTTTTTGTCTAACAGTGGTGAGAGTGGAGTGCTGAAGTCTCTCACTATTAGTGTGTGGAGTTTAATGTATGCTTTAAGCTTTAGAAGTGTTTCTTTAGCATATGAGGGTGCCCTTGTATTCAGGGCATAAGTGTTCAGTATTGAGATTTTCTCTTGAAGGCATTTTCCTATGACTAATATGAAATGTCCGTCTTTGTATCTTTTGATTGATTTTAGTTTGAAGTCTATTTTGTTAGATATTAGGATAACTACACCAGCTTATTTTTTTTTTGGTCCATTTGATTGGAAAAATTTTTCTCAACCCTTAACTCTGAGGAGATAACTCTCTGTGAGGTTGAGGTGTGTTTCTTGTATGCAGAAGAAGGATGGATTCTGTTTTTGTATCCAATCTGTTAGCCTGTGTCTTTTTATAGGTGAGTTGAGTCCATTTATATTAAAGAATATTAATGACCAGTGATTACTATCTCCTGTTAATTTATTTTTGTTGGTGGTGATATTATTTTGTATGTTTTTCCTTTGTTTGAGATTTGCTGCTGTGAGATCATCAATTCTCTGGTTTTTGTTGATGTATCCTATTTCCTTGGGTTGGAGTTTTCCTTCTAGTATTTTGTGTAGGGCTGGGTTTGTGGCTGGGTATTGGTTAAATCTGGTTTTGTCATCGAATATCTTGTTTTGTCCTTCTATGGTGATTGAAAATTGTGCTGGGTATAATAGTCTCGGCTGGTTTCCATGGTCTTTTAATATGCATAATGCTCGACCAGTAACTTCTGGCTTTCATTGTCTCCACTGAGAAGTCAGGTGTAATTCTAATAGGTCTGCCTTTATATCTTACTTGGCCTTTTTATCTTTGCAGCTCTTAATATTCTTTCTTTATTCTGTATGTTTAGTGTTTTGATTATTATGTGGTAAGGGGACTTTTTTTGATCTAGTCTATTTGGTGTTCTGTAAGTTTCTTGTATCTTCATAGGCATATCTTTCTTTAGGTTGGGAAAGTTTTCTTTGATTTTGTTACATATATTTTCTGTGATTTTGAGTTGAACTTCTCCCTCTTCTATACCTATTATTCTTAGGTTTGGTATTTTCATGGTGTCCCATTTTTCCTGGACATTTTGCACTAATCTTTTGTTATATTTAATGTTTTCTTTGACGGATGAGTCTATTTACTCTATTGTATCTTCAGTGCATAAGATTCTCTATTCCATCTCTGGTATTCTGCTATTTATGCTTGCATTTGTGGTTCCTGATTGTTTTCTCATGATTTCTGTTTTTATAATTCCCTTGGCTTGTTTTTTCTTTATTGTCTCTATTTCAGTTTTCAAGTCTTGAATAGTTTCTTTCATATGTTTGATTGTTTTTGCTTCAATTTTTTAGGGGATTTTTTGATGTTTTCCAAGTTTTTGATTGACTTTTCTTCTATTTCTTTGAGTAAATTTTTCATTTTTTTAAGGGTCTCAAAGATTCTTCTAAAGCTATGTTTTAGGTCATTTTCTTCTGCTTCATCTATATTTGGTTCTTCAAGTCTTGCTGTTTTAGGGTCACTAGTTTTTACTTGTATTGTTTTGCTATTTGTGGTATTGCTTGTGTTCTTACCTTGTCTACTCATCTTTTTCTATGATTTGTGTAGTTGGGACTATCTGTAAATCTAGTGATCAATCTTCCAGGTGCCAGTGGATTCAATGCTCAGATGTTTGTTCTTCATGGTGCAGTCACTAAATGTCCCTTGTCTGGATCCACTGTTGTGACGGTCACTTGTTTGGAGTTGGTCCCTCAGAAGTCTCCGGTTCTGGCCTACTTCCTTGGATGTTCCAAACCCACCCCCTCAGTGGTTGCTCTCCTGTACCTGTTCCTATAAAGTTTGCTGTCTCAGGCCTGCTCTCATCTATGCCACTGACTCATTCCTATTTCTTTAAATGTCCCTGGTCTGGGTCTGCTCCTGCTCCTGTGGAGTTCACTCTCTCAGGCCTGCTCCAGTCTAGATCACTGGCTTAGTACTGCTTTTGTTAAGGTTGCTGTCCCATGCCTACTTCTGCCTAGATACTGGCTCAGTATTTCTTCTGTAAATGTTAATGATCTGGATTTGCTTCTTTTTATAACACTTTGTATTTTTTGTTCTCTCTCACAAGCCTACATACATTTTTCAAACACATTGTGTCTTGTTTAGAGGTCTTTTATTTCTGAATCTCTCCTATTGTGTATCTCTAATCCTTTTCTGTCCAGGAGCACTTCTCAAAATGCTAAGTGGTTTGGCTAGGATTAAAGTTGCTTTGCCTTTTACTTCACCTAGTTCAATATGGGGGAGGCATGTTCACTGTGGACTCTTTGAGTCATGCACACTGCCTCAGTTCCAGGTATGCAGTGGGCCTATATTACGTCATTAAGAAGTTTGTAACATTGAGCTCACAAACACCATTTAAATGCTTGGCTTCCTGAAAGAGCCAGAGTTCATGTTACCCAATCCAGGAAGCTGTCCTTTCTTATGCTGAGTCAGTAAGCCTTTTCTTAAAGGAGCCATGGTGCACCTGCTTGTTGCCAGCAAAGTCTATTTGACAAAAAAAAAATGTGGCTAACAAGAAGCTGCACTATACTCTGTTCTTTTGTGTCTAAAATTCCTTTCCAAGATTTCTCAGATTTTATGTAAATGCAGTTGCCCATTTTGTGGCACCAATTTGTAGATGGAAGCTGCTTGTGACAAGTAGTAGCAGAAAGTACAAAATTAGTTTTGTAGTAACAGGGGCGGCTGGGTTGCGTCCCCTGCACCCTGCCGCCCGCATGGTTAGCTTTGTACCCGAAATAATTACACAGAAACGGTATTCATTTACACACTGCCTGGCCCGTTATCTGTAGCCTCTTATTGGCTAGCTCTTACATATCGATCTAACCCATTTCTAGTATCCCTGTAACACCACGAGGTGCGCTTACCAGGGAGGATCTTAACCTGCGTCTGGCTGGAGTGGGAGCATCATGGCGACTCCTCTCAGCTTCTTTCTCCCCCAATCCTGTTCTGTTTACTCCACCCACCTAAGGGTTGGCCTATGAAATGGGCCTAGGCAGTTTCTTTATTAATTAACCAATGAAAGCAACAGATAAGATACAAGACCCACCTCCATCATAGTTTGAAAGAGAGCTGGCCTTTGTTAGAACATATCTCTAATACTGATTTGTTTAATATAGTTCTGACCCATTTCCTAGTAACAGAAATTATTGAACAATGCAGCTTTATCTACTATGAGACCTTTCTGTTCTTTCCTCATATCATCATCTCCTGATGCCAAAATCTCCATTCTTTAAATACCAGTAAAAAGGTAAAAAATGCATCTAAACCAATTGTCCCTAACCTTGTCTACAAAGTTTCTTCCTTGCAAATGCAGACACCGTTCTTTAATGTTAATTCCTATATCCTCCAATGAACATTACAAACTGGATATGCCATTATCATTTTCAAGACTCAATGAATTTTAACTTTTACTTTCTTCAAAAGTCTCTCAATTTTTGCCTCTTATAGCAGCCTACTCTTAGGCTAATAAAAGGGTTGAGAACCATTGAGTAGCTATGCTTTGGGAATAATTCATGGTTTTATTATTTGAAGATAACCAGAGGCTTTATGGAAACTACCACCAATAAAAAATGCAAATTGGTATGTGATTTCTCAGAGCTTTGTTATTATCAAAAAAGCAAGGCTTACTTAATGTTTACTCTCACATGTAAAATAAGCTATAAGATAAATTTGCTCAATTCATGTCTCATAAATCTGTTTTGATGTGACCTCAGACACAAAGTATCTTAAATGTTTTCTATCAAGACAAACACTAAATGAAGAACATAAAAATCGGGCATTAATGGGATACTTACTATTGATGTTATGGCTAAGGTCAAGTAAACAAACTCCATTCTAAATATTTATGTTTATTCTCAAAGACTATTGCAACTTGGGTCAAAGACACTTCTTTGTGCAGTGGGAAATGCTTATTGCAGAGACATATAAAACAGGTCAAAGTACTAAGAGTAAATGACTAGTAAGTACTCAATGATAAATGGGATATTTATATCACCTTCTCCAAGGTTCATGGGATAACCTGAAAGAGAAAAAAAGATTTTAAAAGCCATGAGATAAGAAAGAATTCTAGAAAATGTGTTAAGGATATGATAGAACTGTTGAAATCATGGGAGAACAGTGACTATGTCTGTCTGCTCAAGATCTACAGGCAGACAGACAAACGAAAATGCCTAGAAAGAGGATGAGGTCTCACTGAGAAAAGAGACAGCAGGAGTAGAAAAGGGATAAGACAGTACAGTGATAGTCTTCATAATAAAATCACAATATCCCATGTGCACATATGTATCAAATTCTTGGCATCTACAGGCCCCGACATTCATACACAAAGGACTCTGTAACGTACAACGGTCACTGGTACAACGTGAGTGAGCTGTAGGTACGCGGAGCACGTAGCAATCACTGAATTGTATTAGAGACATTTTATTGAAAATGCGAAAATAGGAAATGTATTATAGCCTAAAATAAATTACATAACATATACAGCATATATTTATATCTTTAAAATATTTGTTTTGTTTAGGTTCTTTCAGTCTAGTTATTTTGACTAAATCAGGAATTTAGTGAACTGTATCCATAATTTTTTTTAAAGGAAAAAACCCGCTTTCCAAAACTTAGAAAAATATACTGCATGGTGGATTTCAACCGCCATACACATAGACATTTCCTGGCTGCACAGCACACTGCATGGCTAATTTAGTTTTACTCAGAGAAAACATGTTTATGTACTGCACAATTCTTTCCAGGGTTGAGGTGGTTAGCCTGGCTCCCAACCAGCAGTTCCAGAGCTGGTAAGCATACCTCCACCATATTAAAAGTCCAAGAGAAAAATCATCCAGTACTGCTGCAACAACACTGCTTACCATTTTAAAATGCTCCTTGTCAGAAACGGATTTCAGATACATAATAAGACAGATTCAGAAGTGAAAGACCTCTAAATCAGACATAGTGTATTCATTTAATTTTAAATTTTATTGATTTTATTGAGTTATATTTTCCTCTGCTCCCTTCCCTTCCACTCCCTCACCTTCTACCCTCTCTCATGCTTCCCATGCTCCAAATTTACTAAGATCGTATCTTTTTCTAATTCCCATGTAGATTAGATTCATGTTTGTTTCTCTTAGGGTCCTCACTGTTGTCTTGGTTCTTTGAGTTTGTGAATTGTAGGCTACTTTGCTTTGGAGACATAGTATATTTAAAAATGTACATAGGCTTGGGAGTTAGAGGAAAAATAGTATAGACAGTTATAAAAAGAAATGAAGTCTTTAAAAAAGACAGTAAAAGTAATATAAAAGAGTTCAGACAGTCATAGATTAAAGGAATAAAAAAGCCAAATAAAAATGGAAAGGACACAGAAAGTCTGGATTATGTATTATTGTCTTTTCTTTGAGTTTGTTGACTGCAGAGACACATTTGATCTTGGGGACTGCTAAGTTAAAGCAACATAAAGCTATCTTGACTTCAAAATTTTCATCTATAGATATGTTACTTTGGAAAATAGGCTCTGCTTTGTTTCCACAAAAGACAAGAATCTTTGGATTTCTTCTAGGCTAATGCAGTGTGATGGAACAAGAGCCCCTCAAAGGTCTTCATAAACCCTAAAATACTTTACTCCATATACAGCAGGAAGCAGTTTGGAGAAGACAACACCTAAATTTCCAAAATGGTTGTTTATAAATATTTGTTTTCGTTTAATGGGTGTAGAGATAAATATTGTCTAAATAAATTTATTTATTATTTATAAAAAATATGGATCTTGGTCTATTGATACAGATTTAAGGTCAATTTTGTTACACTAGTTATATGTATTTCTGCTGTTGTTTAAGGTATTTTGTTTGCGCCTCTCATTTAAAAATATAATGTATAATTAAACACTGAAGATTAATAGGTAGTCATTTATAATGGTCAAACTTGTAGTCATCTTAGTTTTTCTATATATATATATATATATTAATTAAATAATCTTTAACACTTCAAAGACCTACAGAATATGGCATTTAAAATGTTTTAAATACATAGACTTTTCTTAACAGTGACACATGTCTTTTTCTGGCACCACCATTTACTTCAGAGAAGTTGATGGGCATTGAAGAATCTCATTTTGCCTTCAATGTGACAAGGCTATACATTTGGGAAAGAAACTGCTGTGGCTGCTGGATAGTATACTGTATAAAGTGGACATGCAAGGCTCACATAAAAGTGATTTTTTTAACATTCCAAAAGACAGGATGGTCCTTTGGGGTTCCTGCTTCACAGAAGAAACTGCCAGATATTCTGCAGGATGCTTACTTTATTCACATATAAGAACATTAAGACTCATAATAGCACCTACATCATATAAAATATTAAAGAAGTAAACTACATTTGTGGTCTACCATCGGAACACAATCCAACAACGGCATCATGCATGAAAATTCCGAGTGTTTATGAAAAAACTCCAAGAAAACAAAACAAGAAAGGGTCTTTCCTCAAAAACACAGAATTGTTTTTGGAATACGCTTTTGTATCCCCCTAGGTGTAGCAGATAGGAGTTACTTTACCTCAAATTATTCATTACAACTAGCTACTGTTATTTGTTTCTATGCCTCTATGAAGAACATGTTTGTACCATGTGCCATGTGTGGCTTGTCACAAGGTGTGACTTGCCTTTGTGAGTGTACGCTTTACTCATATGACACTTCCGAGCTCTCAGAGTATAATTGTCTGATGTTCTGAATAAAGCTGGCTATTGCACGAGAAAAAAAAAATGTGACTAATAAACTGCCAAAACAGGCAAAATAGCCTTTCAAATTTCTTGCTCTGTGGAAAAATCTGCTAGGTACCATGGGCCTGGAGACTGAAGATTGATGCCCCCAACATTTACAGAAGAACTTTGTGTGATTGTCCGGGCAGCAAGATGTCTCTGCCAATTCTATAGTTTTGGAAGTTGCTTACAATGCACTTCCTGTTTATGTAAATAATATCATATCCTTCTGGGGTCTTTGAAGAGTTGAAACCAGTTATTGGTTTCCTTAGTTATAATAAAAGATAAATTAGATATGAAACTTTAGTCTCACAAAGAAATATTGTAACTGTAATTCTTGCTTGATTCCTGTCTTGGTATATGTAAGTTTACTATGCTAAAGTTAAGCCTTCCTTTTTAATTAGACAGAAAAGGGGAGATTATGTGAAATGTCCTTTTATATATGTGTTGCTTTTATTGATTGATAAATAAAGCTGTTTTGGCCAATGGCTTAGCAGAATATAGCCAGACTGAAAGAAAAATACAGCAACAGTAGGTGGAGTCAAAGTGATGCCATGTAGCTGACAAAGAGATAGACACTGGGACTTTACTGGTAGACCACAACCTTGTGGTGATATATTGATTAATATAAATTGGTTAATTTAAGATATAAGAGCTTGTTAATAAGAATCCTGAGCTAACAAGCAAAATGGTGCTGTAATTAATAAAGTTTCTGTGTGATTATTCAAGTTTATGAACCCAGGAAATGAGCAAGCAGTCTCCATGTACAGAGAAACTCAATTTGTTGTATGTCATTGTGGGTGGGAACATCTTATTTTCATCTTTAACAAAAAGGTATCCTCTTGTATCATCTAAGCATCATGGTTTTGCTCCCAGCCCTTATCAATCACTAAATACATAATTCACTCCTTAAAACATCCTGCTAATTAGTTAAATCTCTGGGGATTGTTTCTGGTCAGAACACTCTGATGGTGCTGTCTATCCCTTTCCAATAGTTTGTTCAGTTTCTCATTTACACTTTCTATTAACTTCTATTATATACCTCTGTGAAAAATCTTCTTGCTTCACTTAGAGATTTCATCACATTCTTTTGGGGTCTGGAAGCAAAATCATAGTGGGATGTACTCACTCATAATTGGCTTCTAGCCATAAACAAAGGACATTGAGCCTGTAATTTGTGATCTCAGAGAAGCTAAATAAGAAGGTGAACCCAAAGAAAAACATATAATCATCCGCCTGGATATGGGAAGTAGACAAGATTGCCGGGCATAAACTGGGAACTTGGGGGTGAGGTGGGATGAGGGTAAGGGGAAATGGGGTGATAAAAGTGAGAAGGGGAGAATGGGGGGAGCTTGGGGGAATGGGATGGTTGGGATAAAGGAAGGGTGGATACGGGAGCAGAGAAATATATATCCTAATTAAGGGAGCCATCTTAGGGTTGGCAAGAGACTTGATTCTAGGGGGGCTCGCAGGTGTCCAGGGAGATGTCCCCAGCTAGTACCTTGAGCAACTGAGCAGAGGGAATCTGAAATGACCCTATCCTATAGCCATACTGATGAATATCTTACATATCATCTTAGAACCTTCATCTGGCGATGGATCGAGATAGAGACAGAGACCCAAATTGGAGCACCGGACTGAGCCCCCAAGGTCCAAATGAGGAGCAGAAGGAGGGAGAACATGAGAAAGGAAGTCAGGACCGCGAGGGGTGCACCCACCCACTGTGACAGTGTGGCTGATCTATTGGGAGCTCACCAAGGCCAGCTGGACTGGGACTGAACAAGCATGGGATAAAACTGGACTCCCTGAACATGGTGGACAATGAAGGCTGATGAGAAGCCAAGGACAATGGCACTAGGTTTCGATACTACAGCATGAACAGGCTTTGTGGGAGCCTACCCTGTTTGGATGCTCACCTTCCTAGACCTGGATGGAGGGGGGAGGATCTTGGACTTCCCACAGGGCAGGGAATCTGGACTGCTCTTCATTCTCGAGAGGGAAGGGGAATGGAGTACGGGGAGGGGGAGAGGAGTGGGGACAGGAGGAGATGAGTAGGGGGAGAGGGAAAGGAGTGGGGAGAGGGGGAGGGAAATGGGAGGCGGGGAGGAGGCAGAAATTTCTATCAACAAAAAAAAAAATCACATTCTTAAGATCAGGAAAATCTATCTAGTCTTCTTTAGTAGTCTATATTTATTATTATGTGTCCCTTTTTGAATCCATTTAACTACTTTTCATTATGGATTTTGATTTTTTTACCTATCATGTGGCATATTATTTTTTACTTCTTTTTATTTTTGAATACATAGATTTTAAGTTAGCCATTTTGTTTAATAGTTTCTTAATTTTGTCTTCTAGTATTTGCTTTTGAACTGTGTGTCAGTTTTCTAAGATAAAGAAGACTCTAAAATTATGAATGTTAACTCTTTCTGTTTGTGTTTATAATATTATTTTTTAAAACATATTTGTCTTCCTCTTAACAACTAGCCAAAGTTAAGCTACAAAAATCACATACAATCGCTCTTACTGTTGATTTTCTGTCTCATTTCTCTGTGACTTCCTCTTCCTTAATATCTTTCCTATCTTTAGGCAACTCAGTTTTACCAAATTTGGACCATGACATGAAGCAAGTCTCCATTTGGTATCCTCTAACAGTTGTATTTTCATACAATGACTTTTGTCCTAATTGATTCTAAATCTCAAGGTAATATTTATGCAAGTAGATGAAAAATAACAATAGTTTCCTGATAAATATTATTGCTTCAATGCATAGGTCACAACCATTTTTACATCCACATAATTCCTGTATTGTATTTCAATTGACTAAGTAAGGCACAGTGTCTACCTGCAAAGGAATATGTAAAGGTAACATCAACTAATGTTCTGGAAGATGGAATGCCAAAAAATTGATGAGCTGCATTAATGATGAATAAATTTTTCATCAAAATATCTGTAACTCCAATGAGCTTTACCTATCTCTAACTATAAATGACTCAACATCATACACTATCATTATTTCATTTAAATAGAAAGATAGCACATATAACCATTGTACCTTTAAAAACACCAGAATGAGCCAAAGAATCTGAAAAATGATTTTACTCTTGAAGAAGTATAACATACAAAAAGAACTATTTATGGTTCTGCCCTATAGTTTTTCTCTTGAAGTAAGGGTTCAGGTTTATACTAAAGTAGCCATCTAAAACTGCACTGTACATAAAACCACTGTGGTAAGAATTGTAGGATAATCAAATTGAATTATCAGTCCTTTGATGTCAGTGAGTGTTGCCTAAATACTTGGCCTGTTTATACAAGAACCTAATATTACATCATACGAAATGTTTTACAAATCCTTAATATTCTTAACTAAAAAATATACTGACAATAGTTTTGGGCAGTCAGAAAATGAACCTGCAATCTCCTACTATAATAGTTGACTGCATACAGTTATATTAAACAAAAGGTTAATGACAACATAGATTTAAATATCAGTTTTCAACATATTTTCATTCAGACACTTGATGTGGGATTTCTTTCTGTATGTGTTGAATACCATAGGTTAATAAAGAAACTGACTTGGCCTGATATGGTAGAGTAGAGCTAGGTTGGGAAAAAAAAAGAAAAAGAGCAAGGAAGGGTATATGGGTTTGGAGGGAGGAACAGGAGAGGGAAACGACGTGATTATATTATAATCTTTTAAAAAAATGACAAGAAAGATACATTGTATGCATACATGTAGAGAAGTGCCAAAGAATAAATACAGTATTAGAAAAAGACCAGACACCACTTCAGGCCTCCAGAAGTCCAGATTGGTGCCTAGCCCAATCTTCATCAGAGGGGCTTCCTCTGGCAGTTGAAGGGAGCAGATGCAAAGCTGCATAGTAAAACATTGGAGCTCTTCATCAGGTCCCTCTCCTTGTAGCTTGGGGAACCCCATGAAAGAGGAGGAGGAATTGAAGGAGTCAATGAGGTGGCGAGCACCAGGAGAACAGGCCCACAGACATCAACAAAGTAGGATTTATAGGGGCAGGGCTGACAGAGACGGAAGTGGCAGTCACAGAGCCTGCATGGGTTTGAGTTAGGTCCTCTGTATGTTATGGTTGTTAGCTTTGTGGTTTTGTGGAACTCCTAACAGTGGGAGTGGGGTTGTCTCTCTTTTGCCTGCTCTTGGGACCCCTTTCCTCCTACTGGGTTGCCTTGCTCTGTTCTAAGGATTTGTACACAGTTTTAATGTATCTGGTTATGCCACGTTCAGTGGATCTCCCTGGGAGGAGTGGACCTGGGGGAGGTGGAGGGACTGGGAGGGGTTGAGGGAGGGAAAACTGCAGTTGGAATGTATTGAAATTTATTGAAAACAATAAATAAATAAAAGAAAAAATAATAAAATAATTTTAAAAGTTAAAAAAAAACTAAACTGAATGCTAGGAGAAGGAAGACAGCGTTTAGGAGAAGCCATAGATATTCCGCCAGAGACAGACATGCTGAAACTTTGCTAGTAGGCCACAACCTCATGGTGATACACAGATTAATGGAGATGGGTTAAATTAAGATGTATGAGTTAGCCAAAAAGAATGTAAAGCTAATGGGCCAAGCAGTGATTTAATCAATACATTTCTGTGTGATTATTTTGGGAGTCTGGGTAGCTGGGAAGAAACAAGAGGCCTCCTACTACAGATACTCTAGTTAGAACTCCATTATAGTAGTACAAACATTAGTATTTTATATATCTTGTAATATGAACTCAACAGGGCAGAAACAGTCTTTACTTTCATCTGTATTTTACACAACTAATGATTATCATAGTTCTCAGGGTAGAAAAATAGAAATTTATTAAGGCATGACTTTCCACAAAACTCTCATTAGTGGGAAGATTTGCTGAGCTGGAAAAGCTACTGTGGCCTGTTCACATTTGTAGCCACTGTCTAAGAAATAGCACAATATTTCCTGTAGGAAAATGCTTGCTCAGGTCTTCAGATATTCTCTCATTTTGTTTGGTCAACTAGATATTTTTCCCCTTAATTTATATACTCAGTAATCCAAAAGCCAAGGTCATTGTAGTTTGCTGCATATTTTCAGCAGACCTTGCTGTGCACAGAAGATATTTTTCTCCACTTTCTTAGGATGTGGTATATCATTATAGACTTGTAACTTAAGAACTGATTGCCCATTCTGTCTTAAATAGACACATCCACTCTGATTTGTTTGCCTTGTATTTGCTCTACTTCCCTATTTGTCATTATGGCAAGTGTGAATATAATTCGTTTATCTTCTGGAGTTCAAAAATTTCAATTTTTGTGTTTTGTACACACCAACAAGGGAATATAATTTGGAGTTATGTTTGAGAGCAATCTCCTGTCAACATAATTTATTTACATAAACTCTTTAAATATAATTTAGTTATCTTTAAATAGGAATATTAAAATATACTTATTTTCCAGGATTCTATGAATCTTCTTATGAAAATGTTAAGCTTTAGAACCTGTGAATAATAAGTTCCTCAAGAAACATTTTTATATACTATATATACAAAATTCTGTGCATATGTTTTCAAGATAAATGTTGCCAATTATTAACAGCTTATCTTAAATTTAGTCAATTTTTCATTTCAAAAAGTATGCACAGATGAAATTATTATTCCTTTTCTCCATTTCAGTTTAACTGTGCTGTAGTTGATTGAAATTCACAATTATAGAAGACAAGTGGCATACTGTGACATTACTGCAGCAGGTATGGTTGCAGTTCGTTGCAATTATTTTCCTTGGTTCTCACTATTGAAACAAATAATTATCAAAATCTATCCTAACATATTTGGTGATATATATTGAGGAACAACTTTATTACAGTTCTTTTATGTGTGTTTAAGAACAATTTTATTAGAATAACAGCAGTTTTTAGTGTTGTTCTAAATTTCATTTGCTAGTGAATACTAGCAGTATAAACCAGTGATCAGGTTGCTAAGAACATAGTATAATGGAACTGTATTTAAACTGTACTGTGCATTTCTTCCTTCCTCTCTCTATCTACTACAACTCTATCTGTGATCATCCCTCCCAATTGCTAGCTCCCTGTTCTCTTTTACCTCCTGTGCCATGGCATTGTGAAGCAAGAACCACCACAAGGAGTGTGCTGATGTAGAGGAAGTCTTTTCTAGAGAACTCGTTTTGTGCATTGGTTGCTCCTTGCCATTCACCATTCTCCATTCCATAACTATCAACAAGAAATCTCATACATGAAAACATATTTACAGATTTTAAACTAATATTACTGGGGATATGATAGCAGTGTAAAACATGAGCATAGTTTCTCCTAGCTTCCAATGTATGACCAGATGGGACTTTCATTTAAAATGTATCATCAAATACAGTAAATGTCTCAGAATAAGAGATAACTGTAAATCAGTTTTACAGTATCTATTCCAATGAATTTTCTTCATTATTTAACTCAACTATAATTTTTGCTTTAACAAATGTAGTGATAGGCCCCGCCCATTTTGGGCGGGGTTGCCTGGGGCAA
>JABTXL010001671.1:5890324-5951911 GCA_025134845.1 Neodon shergylaensis
CTCTCACTATCTTTCTACCTTCTCATCCACAATGTTCCCTGAACCTAACATGCAGAAGTGTTTGTAGATGAATCCCTTGGGAGTGGGTTCTACTACTCTGAATTTTGACTGTGATTTCCTTACTGACCTCTGTCTGTTTCAAAGAGAAGTTTCTATAATGAGAGGTAAAACTACACTTAATTGTTCATAAATTCATGCCTTTAGATTGTTGGTAGTAACTATGCTATTTAGTAAATTAGTGGTTGTAGATTTTCCTCCCATAACCATAATTTAATTCATTTTCTGATAATTTTCTAGTTCATTTCATAAGCTCATTTGTTGTTTTGGTTGTTTGATTATTTTTATTTAACTTTTAAATTTTGTATATGTTTTCACATATTCTAGAAATTAATCATTTGTCACTTGTAGACCTGGTAAAGATTTTCTTCAATTCTTTAGGCTGTCTCTTCACTCAATTAATTATGTCTTTCTCTGCACAGAAATTTTTTATTCAATATAAACCCATTTGTCATTTTTTGACATTATTTACAAACTGATTGGTTTCTTGTCTTACTTTTCTGTTGCTGTGATAAAATGCCATGATCATAAGAATTTGTGGGAAAATGTCTTTATTTTGGCAGATGATCAGGAGGCATAAAAGTCTGTTAATGTTGAAGAGACATGGAAGAAAGCTGGTGATACAGCAACAGGAATGAAAAACTCAGCAGTCTGACACATAAACAGTGACCTAGGATTGACAATGAGACTAAATTTGTCAAAGCTCACCCTTGTGAGCTTTCCTTACACGAAGCTGCACCACTTCATCAAACAGAGGCACCAACCGGAGACCACATGTCCTAGTGCCTGACAATATGGGAAACATTTCTCACTCAAATCACCATGGTTCTTTTTGACAAAGTTTTTGTCAATGTCTATAGCTTGAAGTGTTTTCAGGACCTAACAGTTGTAGAGTTTCAGGTTTTGCATCAAGTAATTTATCCAATTGTAGTTGATTTTTTTCTTCCAGGATCAAAGGTAAGTCCATAGTTCCTTTTTCTACATATATAGGTATCTAATTTTACCAGTAAAGTTTGTTTAAAGAGCTTCTATTATCGAAATTAGGCATCTCTACACACCAGGGTTTATATTTTGGTTTTCAATTGTATTCCATCACCCTCTCTATTCTTATGTATGTGGTTTTTATTACTATGTCTCTGTAGTATAAGTTGAAATCAGGTATGGCGATATCTGCAGCATGTTTTCCTTCTTGTCATCCTGTTTTGTTTATTTGGGGTCTTTAGTGCTCCCAGATAAAATGAAAGAACATTTCCTTTAGTCTGTGAACAACATTGTGATTTGATAATAAGCCAGATAAACCCTTTCCTCACCAACTTTCTTTTGTTTATGTCATCTCATCACAGTAATACTAACTTAACTAAGACGGTTCATTCATGCATCCATGTGAATCTTAATATTTTTCAAATATTCTGCAAAAAATACCATTAGAAATTTTATGGAAATTGTATATTTTAAAATTTATTTTCTATTTCTACTTTGATTATCTTTTACAGTTTTCTAACTTTATTTATTCAGAGACTTAATATTTCAATTGTATAGGTCTTTCACATCCTTAAAAATGGTCATGATATTTTATTTTGTATTATTACATTCAATTATATTATAGTATTCAGTATATTATATACTATTCAATATTCTATGATGTTTTATTTTCGTTTAGCCTACTGAGAATGGGACTATGCCCATTTTCTATTACTCATAGTATTTGTTTTTGATTAAGGCTATTCATTTTTCCACAATGTTTTTATATTTGGCCATGTTATATACATATGTATTCTGATATTTTGAATTTTATGAATATGTATATAAATATGAGATATACTATATATGCATGTATGCATGTTTATATGTATCATATAATCTAAAAATCAGGATAATTTGAATTCTTCTTGAATTTTTACACTTTTGATTTACTTCTTTTACTTATTGCTATAGCCAGTGTTTCAAGAACTATTTTTGAAAGGAGTGGGGATAGTGGACAAACATTTCCTGTTCCAATTTTAATGAAATTTCGAAGATTCTCTCCATTTAGGATGATAAGGTTAAAAAGTAATTCATCTACCATGTTGTTCCTAATTTGTCCTTTCTAGCTCCAAATCTTCAAATCTGACAGCATGACCCAAGTACAACCAATGTTTTCTTTGCTTCCTAAAATTATTGTAGGGTGGAACCTCATAGTGACCTTCCTACCTAGGAATCATTTCATTTATCATAAGTTTTAGTGTATTTTAATTGCATATAATTTACAAAGAATAATTTTTTAATATGTGACAAATTATATTGTAAACATTAGGCTGAACTGTCAAAGTCTAGTTATATTCTCCATTCAGCAATGCTAGTCAACAAAACACTGTTTGCTGAGCTTCAGAAATGATGAAACATTGTTTTTTACTTTTATAAAATTGAAAATAGATTCTGTTATCATACAATACTCTAGACCACCATTCCTTCCCCCTATTCCTCCTAGTTTACTCTCACCTCACCTGTACCCCAAGTCCACACATGCTCCATGTTAGAAACTGGTGCCAGACATTATGCAGAATAAGAGTCTAAATTAGAGGTCTCCACTGGGTCCCTCCACTCAGAGCTCAGGGAACCATGCAGATCAGGAGGACAGTTGTAGGATTCAGAGATGGAGAACACCAGGAGACTATGGCCCACTGAATTAACTAAACAAGGCTCATAAGGCTCACAGAGACTGAAGCAGCAGCTCAGAGTCTTCCTGGATCTGCACCAGGTCATCTGTGTATGTATTAGAGGTGTATTTTGCTGTTTTTATGGGAATCATAACATTGGGAATGGGCATGTCTGTTTCTTTTGTCTGCTTTTGGGATTTCTTCCTACTCAGTCGTCTTGTAAAGCCTCTGTATGAAGGCTTTTACTGTGTCTTATTGTATCTTGTTTTGTCATGTTTAATTGTTGTCTCTTGGAGGCCTGCTCTTATTTTATATACTTGTTAAAAACAGAAAGCTTTTTACCATGCCTGCTTTCTTTGATAATCATTGAGCATTAAATAGTTTTGTGGTCAAGTACCAGGCATCTGTATATGCAATATAATTTCCTTGTGTTGATTCTAGTTTTATTTTTTGTGGTCAGAAAGTATAAGAATTATTTTAATTTTCTTTTGTTTATTAAGGTATGTGTTGTGTCGTATTATTTTATCTAATTTAGATAAAGATTCATAAGCTCCTGAAAAGATGTGACTTCTGCAGTGCTTAGAAGAAGGATTCTGTTACATATGGTATGTTCATTTGATCAATAATGTCAAATAACTCATACTTATTTTTTTATTTAGTATTATTTATTTATATATTTTTGGTGGCCAAAGGGAGATATTAATGTAACACAGTATTGTTACCTTAAAAAAAAGAAAACAAACTATCTTTTTTCATTATACATACCAATTCAAGTTCCCACTCTCTCCCCCCTTCCCAACCCTTCCCCATAGCTCCCCACCTCACCCCCATCCACTCCTCAGAGAGGGTAAGGCACATTGCTTTGTGGAAGGTCTAAGTCCCTCTCTACTATATCTAGGCTGAACAAGGTATCTATCCAAAGAGAATAGGTTCCCAAAAAGCTGGTACAAGCGGTAGGGATAAATCCTGGTACCACTGCCAGTGACCCTTCTGTCTGCCCAGCCATGCAACTGTCAACCACATTCAGAGGGACTAGTTTGGTCCTATGCTTGTTCTTTCCAAGTCTGGCTGGAGATAGTGAGCTCCTATTAGCTCAGGTAAACTGTTTCAGGGGGTGTACCCATCCTGGTCTTGACCACTTTGCTCATATTCTCATTTCTCCCACTCTTCAACAGGACTTTGGGAGATCAGTCCAATGCTCTGATGTGCATCTCTGCCCCTGTTTCCATCAGTTGCTGGATGAAGGTTCTATGGTGATATTTAAGATAATCAGCAGTCTGGCTACAGGGCAAGGTCAGTTCAGGCACCCTCTCCTCTATTGCTTAGGGTCTTAGCTGGGGTCATCCTGTAGATTCCTGAGAATTTCTCAAGAGCCCGGTTTCTTGCTAACCCCATAATGGATCCCTCAATTAACATATCTCTTTCCTTGCTCTCATCTCTGTTCTTCCTCTGTTCTTGAATATCTCACTCCCTCAAATTTTCCTCACCCCTCCCCTTCTTCCTTCTTCTTTCCCTTCTACCTTCCCCTTTCCCCCCACCCATATGTTCCCATTTTTTCAGGTGATCTTGTATATTTTGACTTTCCAGGTGGATCTATATGTTGTCTTTAGGGTTCACCTTATTACTTAACTTCTCTAGGATCATGAACTATAGGATAAATATCCCTTGTTTATAGCTAGTATCCACTTATGAGTGAGTACATACCATATTCACCTTATTGAGTCTGGGTTACCTCACTCAAATGGTGTTTTCTAGTTCCATCCATTTGCATGCAAAATTAAAGATTGTTTTTAACCGCTGAGTAGTACCCTAATGTGTAAATGTGCCACATTTTCTTTATCCATTCTTTGGTCTATGGATATCTAGGTTTTCTCCAGATTCTGTTCTGGCTATAATGCTGCTATGAACATAGTTTAATATCTATGTCTTTGTAGTATGATTGAGCATAATTTGGGTATATGCCCAAGAGAGGTATTGCTGAATATTGAGGTAGGTTGATTCTCAATTTTCTGTGAAGCTACCATACTGATTTCCAAAGTGGTTGTACATGTTTGCACTCCCACCAGCAATGGATGAGTATTTCCCTTACTCTACATCCTCTCCAGCATAAGCTATCATTGGTGTTTTTTAATCTTAGCCATTCTGACAGGTGTAAGATGGTATCTCAGAGTTGTTTTGATTTGCGTTCCCCTGATGGCTAAGGATGTAGAACATTTCTTTTTTTTTTTTTTTTTTTTTTTTTTTTTTTTTTTTTTTTTTTTTTTTTTTTTGGTTTTTTTTTTGGTTTTTCGAGACAGGGTTTCTCTGTGGTTTTGGAGCCTGTCCTGGAACTAGCTCTTGTAGACCAGGCTGGTCTCGAACTCACAGAGATCCGCCTGTCTCTGCCTCCCAAGTGCTGGGATTAAAGGCGTGCGCCACCACCGCCCGGCAGTAGAACATTTCTTTAAGTGTCTTTCAGCATTTGAGATTCTTCTGTTGAAAATTCTGTTTATTTTTAAATTGTATTATTTGGTATTTTGATGTCTAATTTCTTGAGTTCTTTATATATTTTAGAGATCTGTCCTCTGCCTGATGTGGGACTGCTGAATATCTTTTCTGATTTGTAGACTTCCTTTTTCTCTTATTGACTGTGTCCTTTGCTTTAGACACTTCTCAGTTTCATGAGGTTCCATTATTTATTGTTGCTCTCAGTGTCTGTGCTACTGGTGTTATATTTAGGAAGTGGTATTCAATGTCCACGCATTGAAGGCTACTTCCCACTTTTGATCACTGTGTTTGGATTTATACGTCTTTAATCCATTGGAACTTTATTCAATAATGGAATAATGAACCTTATAAACCCTCCTCCCAGGACCCAAGCTGCATTCTGATCTGTTGATATTGCATAGTTGCCCCTCTTTGACAAAGCATGATCAAGACCTCTGACAGTGCCTGCTGCTAGACCCTCAGGTAGACTCCAGGTTAGCTCATCTTTTTTCCTTGTAGGCCTCATTTTCCTACAAGGATTTCTCTGTGTAGCTTTGGAGCCTTTACTGTAACATGCTCTGTAGACCAGGCTGGCCTTATACTCACAGAGATCTGCCTGCCTCTGCCTTATGAGTGCTGAAAT
This sequence comes from Neodon shergylaensis, assembly GCA_025134845.1. Lineage (NCBI taxonomy): Eukaryota > Metazoa > Chordata > Mammalia > Rodentia > Cricetidae > Neodon > Neodon shergylaensis. The sequence continues at coordinate 5,896,127 of JABTXL010001671.1, forward strand.
TAAAGGTGTACACTGCTACTGCCTTGTTCATCATCTACCTTTTAGTACATGGTTATTTATCCAGGAATTTTCATTTACTCTTTATTACTTCTCATTATGTTCAGATTTTCTCATCTTTTTGCTTATATAGAATTATTTTATGTTACATTATTACTCACTTTTCATTGCATATTTCTTATATAATTATGATTTAAAGTCTATACATTATTTAGCATATGTTTTACATTTGCATATATTTGTGAAAATATCAAAGTTTGAATAAAGAAACCATTCTTCATTCTTATTCTTATCAAAGGAAATATCACATGGCAAATGTGAATTATTCCTACAATCTTCTGCAAATTAATTCCAAACTTGCCCTTTAGTTAAATGAAATCCTATAAGGCATTCTGTTATTTTGCTTATTTACCTCATGTGTTCTCATCTTCTTTTGACACATGAACAAGTCTTGCATCCTTAAACACAGACAGTCATCATAGCCACAAAATTTCCTCTTATTGCTAGTTTTTCATCATGGAATTTGCAAAAACTTCATGATTTACACAATAGTTTAAATGTTACCTTTTCTAATGGATAGTAATTCCTTTTGGGCATTACGACTACTTGATGATAAGTTCTTTTTGTAATTTTTCCTAATTTATTTTGTGATGTATTTCTTATCCTTTTCTTACCTTTAACAATTCTGTAATTGTGGTTTTACTTAGGTACTTTGAAGTTGATTAATTACAAAACAGATTTGAAGAATGATTGTTCTTTTAAAAGATGTGGTTCAGTTCTTGAGAATCTTCAATGCAGCCAATCGACCTCTACGACCACTGCTTAATTTGAGCATATTTCTCTTTTACATTTGCCTTTTGAATAAAATCCCCTTATAATAGCAAGTAACATACATCATCATTTACATATTTTAAAAATATGGATATATTACTTTTAAATGTGTATTTATATGTGTATTTGAGTGCAAATCCTGCAGCATCCAGAATTAAGAGAAGATGCCCTACAGCTGGAGGTACAAGTGGTTGTGAGCTGCTTGAAGGTCATGCTGGTAAACTGGACTCTGGTGCTCTGCAAAAGCAGTATGTACTCTTACCCACTGAATCATCTCCCCAGCCTCCAAAACACTTCATATTTAAATAAATGAAAATTAACACGCAATTTTAAGAAACTATATATGTTTTCTTCCATGTGCTGGAAGGGATTTAACATTCCCTTTTGAATTGCATTTACTATATTTTATTAGTCTTTAAGAAGTAATTTACTCATCACAGGAAGAAATCTTGTTCTCTTGAGATTTGTTTTTTTTTCTTATTATTGTTCACTGACAGTGTTTATGATAAAATTTCCTGCAAAATCTTGTTTTAAGAAATTTGTGTTTCTGGTTTTGGTAAAGGAAGCTTTTCTTTTTCTCAGATAATTCATACAGTTTTTTAGGGCTTTTTAATCCTATAAGATATGAAAGTGGGCCAGTTGTGGTAGTGTATACCTTCAGTCCATGTACTGGGACTGAAGTATGTATATCTCAGTGAGTTTGCAGTTACCTTGGTCTACTTTATAAGTTTCTATTCACCCTGAGCTGCACAGTAAGACTCTATCTCAAATCATATAAATATGTTACCCATATTGATTTCAGTTTTGCATAGGATATAACTTCCCCTTTGTTGTATTCTTATATCTGGTACTATTTAAGATCCATCTGTTACGCTTATTTTTTACTTACAGAATTAATTATAGGAGCATCTATGTTGGTAATTCCTTGAGAACTTACCTATTAACTAGTCATTTCACTTTTGGCATCAGGCTATTTTCAATATCACAGCCTATTTGTGGCCATTATAAGTCAACTCTTACTGAACATCCAGAGTTTATGGGTACTCTTTATAGGACCTAATGAGGCCATCTGAATATGGGTGACAATTGTGTAGCATGGGCAGTTTGTGGGGCTACTGGCAATGGGATCAGGATTATCCCTGGTGCATGAACTGGCTTTTTGGAGCCCATTACCTTTGAAGTGATTCTTTGGTCAGCCTAGATATGGGAGGGGGGCTTGGGTACTATGAGAGACTTTATTGACTCCACATGGGAGGCCTTACCCTCTCTGAGGAGTGGATGGGGGTGGGGTGAGGAGAAGGTAGAGGGAGAAACAGAAGTAGAGGGAGGAGGGCCTGGGATTAGTGTGTAAAATTTAAAAGAAATGATTTTTTAAAAATAAAGAATATCCGCAGCTTAAATTGAATTAGTGGAAGAAATTGTTGTAAAACCTTCCTACCTCCCAGAACTTTGTGTGTAACTCTGAAAGTCATTCTTTACATTCCTGGACAACTCACTAAACTGAGCCTCAGGAACAATAATCCAATGTATAAACATCCATCTTTCAGAGATTCTTTCATTATTCCATGTATTATGAACTCCTTGTCCCTCAAGAAACCACTCAAAACAAGCCCCATGTGGTCAAATCTGTATCTCAGAGATTTATACAAATGAAAACAATCATAAACAATTTTGAAGTCAATTTTATTTAATTCCATGAACTATATTTATAAATTTATTCATATTATGTTAAATATTTTTACTAATTATTACATACTATATACCTAATCACTTTTATAATATCCAGATTCTTCCTATATGTGAATTTATACTTGTGTATCTATCAGATATACTATGCATCTACTAATATATATATTTACTGTGTAGATGCATGTAAATGAGTGATGTATATCTTTAATATGAATTCAAACTTATTAGTGTCTGACTATTCTGTATTATGTTCATAGTTTCTTATTTTTATATATTAGAATGCTATATTTATGATTAAGAAAATGATATAAGAATTACAAATTTTCCTCTTTCATTAAATATTACCCTTGTATTCTTTGGTAGTTTGTGTTACTGGTGAGTATTGTTTTCTGCTTTGTGGCTGAACCTAGTATTATCTAATTCACCTATTTCCTGAATTTCTACTTCTCTATAGGCTTTCACCCATTGTTATATTTCTATACTATATGTTATACTGTTATTGTGTTATTGTTATGTAAGCTAAACATGAGTGAATTGTTTTTACTTTATTTATTGTTTTTTAGTTGTTAAAAAAAATTCCTGCCTCCTCCACATTTCCCATTTCCCTTCCCCTCCTCCCACACATTGCCCCCTCCTCCCACTCCCCTCCCCCTCTCTTCCTCCCCCCCACTCTATTTCCCCTCCCTCTCGAGAATGGAGAGCAGTCCAGATTCCCTGGGTTTCTCCTTAGCTTTTGGTTCTTGTCCTGGAACTAGCTCATGTAGACCAGGCTGGCCTCGAACTCACAGAGATCCACCTGCCTCTGTCTCCCGAGTGTTGGGATTAAAGGCGGGTGCCAACACCGCCCGGCATGAATGAAATTTTTATTTGCTTTTTGGTCACATAATATCATTACTGAGAATCACAAAGATTTTTTTGCCAGGTACATTTATGATCCCTGGCTAATTTGTTATTTTGAATCATAATAGTCAAGATATACCTATCACAAACCTCTGTTTCTTTTCCTTTTTTTCCTTCACTATTTTGGTAATCTGAATCTTTGTTTTTGATGTCTGTCCAGATTTTCTCTTACACTTAGATACCATTATCTTGATTAAATATCCATTTTTATTGACTTATTTTCTTGTTCAATTATAGTATATAGTTGTATTTAAAATTACATTTTATATTATATTACTTGTCTTTAAAATCATGCATTTTCAGGATGGTTTTAATATGAGCACTTGGTAGGCAGAGGCATGCAGATCTCTGTGAGTCTGAAGCTAGTCTGGTCTATAAAAGCTAGTTCCAAGACAGTTAGGACTGTTACACAGAGAAACCCTGTCTCAAAAAAAAAAAAAAAAAACTAAGCAAACAAACAAACAAACAAACAAAAAGAATCTTACATTGAACAGTTTATATGACTTTTTGTTATTTATGAACATTCAATGTGAACATTTAATATATAAATGCTTGATCTCTAAGGTATATGTTGTGTATCACTGGTGGCATGCTCTATGTATGCTCACATATCTTTCTTAGGAATCCTTTTTGATAGCTCCAAAGTATCTTCTTTTTATTCTCATGGGCATTTGCTTGCATGTATGTTTGTTTACCACATGTGTACTTGTTGCTACTGAGACTAGAAGAGGGTGCTAGACCTCATAGAACCAGAGTTCCAGGTGGTTGTTAACTGCTGGGTGGGTACTGGGAACTAAAACCTGGATTCTCTACAGAATCAGAAAGTGCTCTTAGCAACTGAGTCATTCTTCCAGCATCCAAAGTATTTTTTTTAGCTTGGTAATGCCTTTCACTTGTACTTGTTTTATGTGGGCTCTTTTACTATATGATCTATCTAGTTTAGAGAAGGAAAGAGGTCTGGCAAAACATTTTCCTTGTTATTATGTATAAAGTCAGAGAGAACTAGCTTATAAAATTATTCAGATTCTTAATTATGAAAGAAACCTAAATTACATTTCAAATGTTAAACCTTCAACCCTCTACACATTTTCCATCTATCTAAAATTAATCCAATAAAATATAATTTCTTGCTTTATCAGATTTTTATATTCACTGCATAAAATCAAAATATATGGAAATGAGAAATTAATTAAATATGTGTAATAACCACTTACTCTTTCGGAATCTCTTTATAGCTCAAAATTAGATGTTATAACTATTTACAGGAACTGGTTCATGGGAACATTTTATTACATTTCATTTAAATTTAGGTCTCAGAAACATTTGGCTTTTTATTAAATGAAAACCTCAACAGTAATTCAGATATAAGGAATTCGGCAATGATAAATGAAAATATTCAAGATATTGTTGAAAAAAGTTCATATTTCAAATTAGTCAGGTCAGGTCAATTCACAAATCTGTTTAAAGCTTAAGTCATTGCTGTAATTGTTGCTATAGGTGAAGGCAAAATGATCAATCTTGTTCATGGCTGGTATTATGTTTATAATGTGAAATTGTTCTACGTACTGAAAGAAAATAATTACACTCTTTAGACTATCATCATGTATAATGTCAGTTCAAAATGACTTCAAGTTGTAAATATAAAAATCCATAACTCTGAAGCTACTAGGAGAGACAAACATGACTCATGAGCATGGAAACATTTATTAGAACCTTACTCTCATGAATGTTAATTTTTAAGTTTTTAATTAATACACATTTATTCATCATGTGTATATTCTGTTCGGTGTGATGTTTAGATATCCTTTTGCAGTGTTAATGGGTCAGAGGAAAGCTGCTTCTTTATGGCTTCTGTTTCTAGAGATTTTTAAGCATACAACAGAGTCATTGAAGTGCCATGCCACTTCCTATTCTTGCCCGACTCCTCTCTACACTCTGCTCTAAGATGGAAAAGTCAAGCCTCCAATTCATATCTCAAATAGAAATATACACTTTCATTTGCAGAAACATGGAAGGGTCTAGAAGATATTAGTTGAAATCTGCTGGGCTAAAAATGACCAGTGATGTGTTATTGAATGTTAAACACGTTGAGTCTTTGTATGATTTGTGTATCAGGGTAACTGTATCCTTATATGAAGAGTTTGGCAATGTTCCTTCTGTTTCTGATGTGTGGAACAAATTGAGGAATATAAGCATAAAGTCTTATTTGAAGTTCTGGTAGACTTCTGCATGGAAACCAGCAAGTCCTGGTTTTTTTTTTCTTTTGGGGGGGGGTTGGGAGACTTTGAATGACTGTTTCTATTTCCTTAGGGGTTATAGCCCTATTTAATTTGCTTTTCTGGCCTTGATTTAATTTTGGTATGTGGTATCTATCCTAAAAACTGTCCATTTATTTTAGATTTTCCAATTTTGAGGAGTACAGGTTTTTAAGTATGACCTCATGATTCTTTGGATTTCCTTAGTGGCTGTTGTTATGTCCCCCTTTTCATTTCTGATTTTTATTAATTCAGATGTTTTTTCTCTATCTGCCTTTTGATTAATTTGGATAAGGGTTTGTTTACCTTGTTGACTTTCTCAAAAATCCAGCTCTTTTTTTATGGATTCTTTATGTTGATTTCCCTGTTTCTATTTTATTGATTTCAGCCCTCAATTTTATTATTTCCTGTCTTCTACTCCACCTGGGTGAGTCTTATTCTTTTTGTTCTAGAGTTTTCATGTGTGCTGTTAAGTCACTAGTGTGAGCTTTCTTCACTTTCTTTATGTAGGCACATAATGCTATGAATTTTTCTCTCAGCATTGCTTTCATAGTGTCCCATAGGTTTGCGTATGTTGCACATTCATTTTCATTGAACTTTAGGAAGTCTTTAATGTCTTTTTATTTCTTCCTTGACTAAGAGGTGATTCCGTTGAACAATGTTCAATTTCCCATGAGTTTATAGGCTTTTTTCAATTATTGTTGTTGTTGAATTCTATCTTTAAGCAATGGTGATCTCGCCGGGCGATGGTGGCGCAAGCATTTAATCCCAGCACTCGGGAGGCAGAGGCAGGCGGATCTCTGTGAGTTCTAGGCCAGCCTGGTCTACAAGAGCTAGTGCCAGGACAGGCTCCAAAGCTACAGAGAAACCCTGTCTCGAAAAACAAAAACAAAAAAAAAGCAATGGTGATCTGATAAGATACAGGGGGTTATTTCAATTGTTTTGTACCTGTTGAGGTTTGCTTTGTTACCTAGTATGTGGTTGCTTTTAGAAAAGGTTCCATGAGGTGCTGAGAAGAAGGTATATTCTTTTGTGTTTGGGTGAAATGTTCTACAGATGTCTATTAAGTTCGTTTGAATCATGATGTCTGTTAATGCTTTTATTTCAACGTTAACTTTATATTGCCCTACCCACCTATTGGTAAGAGTAGGGTGTTGAGGTCTTCTACTAAAAGTGTGTGATTTTGATTTGCAATTAAAGCTTTAGTGATATTTCTTTTACATATGTAGGTGCTCTTGTATTTGAGAGATAAATGCTGAGAATTGAGACTCCATCTTGATGAATTTTTCCTTTGATGAGTATAAAGTGTCCTTCTCCATTTCTTTTTATTGATTTTAATTTGTAGTCTATTTTGTTAGATATTAGACTAGCTAAACACATTTATTTTTTAGGTCTGTTTGATTGATATATCTTTTCCCAACCCTTTACTATAATGTAATATCTGTCTTTGAGGTTGAGATGTCTTTCTTTTATGCAGCAGAAGAATGTCCTGTTTTTGCACCCATTCTGCAAACCTGTGTATTTTTATAGGTGAATTGAATTCATTGATATTAAGAGATATTAATGAACAGTGATTATTAATTCCTGTTCTTCCCCCCAGTGGTAGTGTTTTTGTGTTTCCCTTACTTGGGGTTTAATGGTGTGAGATTATCAGTTGCCTGTGTTTTTGTTGGTGTAGCTAATTAGGGTGGAAAAGTAAGAGAAGAGGAAAAGGGGAGGGGGGAGAGCATAAAGAAATGGTATGGTCGAGATGGAGCAAGGACTGAGTGGGGGATCAAGGAAAGAGAAATCTTGATAAAGGGAGTCATTATGAGGCTAACAAGGAACCTGGCTCTAGGGAAATTCCCAGTAATCTCCAAGGATGATCCTAGCTAAGTCCCTAAGCAACAGTGGAGATGGTACCTGAACTGGTCTTCCTCTGTAATCACATTGATGACTACCTTAATTGTCATCATAGAACCTTCATCCAGCAAGATATGGAAGCAGATGCAGAGATCCACAGCAAAGCAGTGGGCTGAGCTCTTAAAGTTCAGTGGAAGTGGGGAAGTGTTGACAGAGGTTTAAGTCCCACCAGCTTCCACAGCCATTTAGTTCCAAATAAACACACAGAGGTCTATATTAATTATAAACTGGTTGGCCTATTAGCTCAGGCTTCTTGTTAACTCTTGTAATTTATATTATCCCATAATTCTTGTCTGTGTTAGCCATGTGGTTTGGTACATTTTATTAGCAAGGCATTCTTATATTGCTTCCTCTGTGTCTGGATAACGACGGCAAACTGATCTTTTCTCTTCCCAGAATTCTCCAGTTCTCATTGCCCCACCTCTACTTCCTGCCTGGTCACCCCACCTATACTTCCTGCCTGGCTACTGGACAATCAGTATTTCATTAAAGCAATACCACTGATAAAACTTTACAATGTGCATGATCATTGTTCCACAGCAGGGGAGGAGCTATAATATGAAGAAAGGGGTTAAGACCATGATGGGAATCCCTACTGAAACAATTTACCTGAGCTAATGGAAGCTCCCTGAGTCTGGGTTGAAAGCATAGGACCAAACTAGGCCCTCTAAATGTCAGTGGCACTTGTGTGGCTAGAGCAGTCTATGGGACCACTGGCAGTGAGGCCAGAATTTATTCTTACTACTTGAACTGGCTTTTGGAGCCCATATTCTTTGAAGGGATACATTGCTCGCCCTAAATTTAGTGGGGAGGGGCTTGGTCCTCCCTCAAAGAAATGTGCTAGACTTTGTTGACTCCACATGGGAAGCCTTACCCTCTCTGAGGAGTAGATAGAAGTGGGGGGGGAGGTGGGAGTAGTCACTGGGATTAGTATGTAAAATTTTAATTAAATAATAATAATAAAAGAAAGATCAACAAGTGATGTTCTAGATATAAAGATTAGAACAATAGTTATCACAGCCAGAGTGCAGAGAAGGGAAAGAAAGGAAAGTATGATAAGAGGAGAGGGCATAGGAAAGGAGGAGAGAAGACTGTATAAAATGAGCTTAAGAAAAGTTTGATTGGTAGACATTAACGTAAAAAGTATATCTATCCTGAAATCCATAAATTTATGCATGATATTTTGATTTATGTTTTGCAATAATGATGTGGCTTTTATATACAGCTAAAGAAAATCAAAAGATTAACATATTTGCAAAATTCACAAATGAGTATTATACATATCTTCTCTTAGAGTCATAATTATTTACTTTTCTATTTCCATCTTTGATCATGGAGTGAGGAACAAGTGTATGTATGTAGTTGTGCACACACATTTCATGGTGTGCACATATATAGGGGTTATATAATAATCTTTGGTGTCACCTGTTGTCTTCTAACATTTTGAGACAGAATTTCTTGTTTCCCGTTGTCAATGCCTATCTACCTAGACCATAACATCCAGTGATTCTTTTCTCTCCACATTCCTTCTTATTCCAGGGGTTCTGGGATAGCAGATAAGTTAGTTCTTCAAGTTTATATGGGGTGTGGAGATCTGAATTCAAATCATCTCACTTGTACTTTGTGTATACTACACAATTCTACTCTTTTTCACTGGCTGCAAATTCCCCTCCCACCTTTGAATTTAATAGCTTTCCAAGTACTTAATTTAACTTTGTTAAAAGATATACTCTATTATCCATTCATGAAGAATATATGAGTACACAAATTGTGATTTCTAAAGGTGTTTAAAAGAATTAATTGCAATGAGATTGTAAGTTTTAATTCAGAAGACATTAAAGATTCTACACAAGCAACTTAAAGTGTTGAAGCAAACAGGACTGCTTATTTTTCTATTTGAATATTTGAGAAACAGAGGGAAATGAAAGCTGAAACTGTTTTAAATCCATGTAAAATAAAGACAATTTCAAATTTCTATGAAACTAGAACACATTCAGCCTACAAAAATAGACTTCTAAATATAGAACTTGAAAGTTTCTGATTTGAAATTTTAAAATGTAGCTTTACTTCTATTCTTACATATTTCAGGAAGAAAAAGTATTTGGAGGGATATTTAGTATTATGGAGAACAGTTCTTAAAGAAGTACACTTTGAAAACTCAGGCCAACTATGAAAGGAAGTAACTTGGCTTCCTGTTACAATGGATGCTTAATTTCATTACTTCTACAGTGCATTTCTAGTATGTTATGCATAAGGGTTACAGTTAGAAAAAAAAACCTTACAAACCGTACATCACATGTTTCTCCTTTCTAGTCTTACCTTTCACAAAGGCCTGTGCAGTTTCAGAGATGTGTTTGTGATTTTTCATGACAAAATCTATCGGAATAGAACACTCACTACACTCCTTTTGTACTTTACTTTCTGTCACTAAGGGTGTGCTGCTGAATAGTGTGTTGCTATCCAGTTCATTCACTGGCCCAATGATATAATCCTAAAAATTGTCTAAGGTTGATGTAAACAGCATGTCTTAAAAGTATAAGCCCAGAATGTGGACTTATGTATAAGAAATATTTTTTGAGACAAAGTCTCACTGCATAACCTTGGCTGGCTGAACTCTCCATGAACATTAGACTAGTCTTGAACTCATAAATACCTAAATGCTTATGCTTCCAGAATGCTAGTTTTGTTGTTTGCATAAAAATCACTAATTTGTAATCATGTATTTGAATGCATTTTTTGATAGTTTTGTTTAGTGCAAGGAAAACAAAGAAGAGAAATTGCATCTATTAAGAGGCTTTCTTCAATCTTCATTTTTTTTTTTTTTTTTGGTTTTTCGAGACAGGGTTTCTCTGTAGCTTTGGAGCCTGTCCTGGAAATAGCTCTGTAGACCAGGCTGGTCTCAATCTTCATTTTTAAAAGTGGTCTATGACACTTCACGACCTGTCTTGCTCAAAAAATTATTAAAAAATACAGTCATACATAGATATTGTCTCTTATCTTTTTTTAAAGTTTTTTCATCTTCTTTGTTATGTCTAGATCTTTTTTTTATTTTTTTTATTATTTATTGAAAAAAAAATCCCTGCTTCCTCCCAGCCTCCCATTTCCCTCCCCCTCCTCCTGCCCCTCTCCCCGTCCCCCCCTCCTCTCCCCCTCCCTCTCCAGTCTGAAGAGCAGTCAGGGTTCCCTGCCCTGTGGAAAGTCCAGGGTCTTCTCCCCTCCATCCAGGTCTAGGAAGGTGAATATCCAAACTGGCTAGGCTCCCACAAAGCCAGAACATGAAGTAGGAACAAAACCCCATGCCATTGTCCTTGGCTTCTCATCAGCCCTCATTGTCTGCCATGTTCAGAGAGTCCGGTTTTATCCCATGCTTTTTCAGTCACAGTCCAGCTGGCCTTGGTTAGCTCCCAGTAGATCAGCCCCACTGTCTCGGTGGATGGGCGCACCTCTCGTGGTCCTGACTTCCATGCTCATGTTCTCCCTCTTTTCTGCTCCACATTGGGACTTTGGGAGCTTAGTCCAATGCTCCAGTGTGGGTCTCTGTCTCTATCTCCATCCATCGCTAGATGAAGGTTCTATGGTGATATGCAAGATATTCATCAGTATGGTTATAGGATAGGGTCATTTCAGGTTCCCTATCCTCAGCTGCCCAAGGAACTAACTGGGAACATTGCCCTGGGCACCTGGGCGCCACTCTAGGTTCATGTCTCTTACCAACCCTAAGGTGGTTCCCTTAATTAAGTTATGTGATTCCCTGCTCCTCTATCCATCCTTTTTTTATCCCCAATCATCCCGTTTCCCCAAGTTCCCCCATCCTCCCCTTCTCACTTTTCTCTCCCCATCTCCCCTTACCCCCATCCCACCCCACCCCCAAGGTCCCAATTTTTTTGCCCAGCAATCTTGTCTATTTCCTATAGCAGGGATAATAACTATATTATTTGAGTTCACCTTCTTATTTGGCTTCTTTAGGATCACAAATTATAGACTCAGTGACCTATATTTATGGCTAGAAACCAATTATGAGTGAGTACATCCATGATCCTCTTTTTGGGTCTGGGATACCTCACTCAGGATAGTGTTTTCTATTTCCATCCATTTACATGCAAAATTCGAGAAGTCATTGTATTTTATGGCAGAGTAATACTCTAATGGGTATATATTCCACACTTTCTTCATCCATTCTTCCATTGAAGGACATCTAGGTTGTTTCCAGGTTCTGGCTATTACAAATAATGCTGCTATGAACATAGTTGAACAAATGCTTTTGTCGTATGATAGGGCATCTCTTGGGTATACTCCCAAGAGTGGTATTGCTGGGTCCATGGGTAGGTTGATCCCAAGTTTCCTGAGAAACCGCCACACTGATTCCCAAAGTGGTTGCACAAGTTTGCATTCCCACCAGCACTGGATGAGGGTACCCCTTTCTCCACAACCTCTCCAGCAAAGGCTATCATTGGTGTTTTTGATTTTAGCCATTCTGACAGGTGTAAGATGATATCTCAAAGTTGTTTTGATTTGCATTTCCCTGATCGCTAAGGAGGTTGAGCATGACCTTAAGTAGCTTTTGGCCATTTTAACTTCTTCTGTTAAGAATTCTCTGTTCAGTTCAGTGCCCCATTTTTTAATTGGGTTAATTAGCATTTTAAAGTCTAGTTTCTTGAGTACTTTATATATTTTGGAGATCAGACCTTTGTCCGTTGCAGGGTTGGTGAAGATCTTCTCCCAGTCAGTAGGTTGCCTTTTTGTCTTAGTGACAGTGTCCTTTGCTTTACAGAAGGTTCTAGGTTTCAGTAGGTCCCATTTATTCAATGTTGCCCTTAATGTCTGTGCTGCTGGGGTTATACTTAGGAAGCGATCTCCTGTGCCCATCTGTTGTAGGGTACTTCCCACTTTCTCTTCTATCAGGTTCAGTGTGTTCGGATTGATATTGAGGTCTTTGATCCATTTGGACTTGAGTTTTGTGCTTGGTGATAGGTACGGGTCTATTTTCATTCTTCTACAGGTTGACATCCAGTTGTGCCAGCACCATTTGTTGAAGATGCTTTCTTTATTCCATTGTATACTTTTAGCTCCTTTATCGAAAATGAGGTGTTCATAGGTTTGTTGGCTAAAAACCGGGTCTTCTATACAATTCCATTGGTTGACATCTCTGCTTTTATGCGAGTACCACGCTGTTTTCATTACTGTAGCTCTGTAATAGAGTTTGAAGTCAGGGATTGTAATGCCTCCAGAAGTTCCTTTATTGTATAAGATTGTTTTGGCTATCCTGGGTTTTTTGTTTTTCCATATAAAGTTGATTATTGTCCTCTCAAGATCTGTTAAGAATTTTGATGGGACCTTGATGGGGATTGCGTTGAATCTATGAATAGCCTCTGGTAGAATTGCCATTTTTACTATGTTGATCCTCCCAATCCAAGAGCAAGGGAGATCCTTCGATTTTCTGGTGTCCTCTTCAATTTCTTTCTTCAATGCCTTAAAGTTCTTGTCAAATAGATCATTCACTTCCTTGGTTAGAGTTACCCCAAGATATTTTATGCTGTTTGTGGCTACCATGAAAGGTGATGATTCTCTGATTTCCCTCTCTGCTTCCATATCATTTGTGTATAAGAAGGCTACTAATTTTTTGGAGTTGATTTTGTATCCTGCCACATTACTAAAGGTGTTTATCAGCTGTAGGAGTTCTTTGGTGGAGTTTTGGGGGTCGCTTATGTACACTATCATATCATCTGCAAATAACGAAAGTTTAACTTCTTCCTTTCCAATTCGAATCCCCTTGATCCCCTTATGTTGTCTTACTGCTATTTCTAAAACTTCAAGAACAATATTGAAGAGGTATGGAGAGAGTGGACATCCTTGTCGTGTTCCTGATTTTAGTGGGATGGCTTTGAGTTTCTCTCCGTTTAATTTGATGTTAGCGACCCTTGTATCCCTAATCTCTCCAAGACTTTTATCATAAAGGGATGTTGAATTTTGTCAAATGATTTTTCAGCATCTAATCATATAATCATATGGTTTTTTTCTTTCAGTTTATTTATATGTTGGATTACATTGATAGATTTTCGTATGTTGAACCAGCCCTGCATCTCTGGGATGAAGCCTACTTGATCATAATGGATAATTTTTCTAATGTGTTCTTGGATTCGGTTTGCCAGTATTTTGTTGAGGATTTTTGCGTCAATGTTCATGAGTGAGATTGGCCTGTAATTCTCTTTCCTGGTAGAGTCTTTGTGTGGTTTTGGTATCAGAGTAACTGTAGCTTCATAAAAGGAATTTGGCAATGACTCTTCTGTTTCTATGTTGTGAAATACGTTAAGGAGTATAGGTATTAGGTCTTCTTGGAAGTTCTGGTAGAATTCTGCATTGAAACCATCTGGTCCTGGGCTTTTTTTGGTAGGGAGGTTTTTGATAACCGCTTCTAATTCTTTGCAACTAACAGGTCTATTTAGATTGTTCACCTGTTCCTGGTTTAACTTTGGTATATAGTATTTATCTAAAAGTGTCCATTTCTTTTAGATTTTCTAGTTTTTTGGCATACAGGCTTTTGTAGTAAGATCTAATGATTCTCTGAATTTCCTCTGTGTCTGTGGTTATGTCCCCCTTTTCATTTCTGATCTTATTAATTTGCAAATTCTCTCTCTGCCGTTTGATTAGTTTGGATAGGGGTTCATCAATCTTGTTGATTTTCTCCAAGAACCAGCTTTTTGTTTCATTGATTCTTTGGATTGTTTTCTGCATTTCTATTTTGTTGATTTCAGCCCTCAGTTTGATTATTTTCAGTCTTCTACTCCTTCTAGTTGAGTCTGCTTCTTTTTTTCTAGAGCTTTCAGGTGGGCTGTTAAGTCTCCAATGTGTGCTTTCTCTGTTTTCTTTAGTGCTATGAACTTTCCTCTTAGGACTGCTTTCATTGTGTCCCATAAGTTTGAATATGTTGTTTCTTTATTTTCATTGAATTCCAGGAAGACTTTAATTTCTTTCTTTATTTCTTCCTTAATCCAGGTGTGGTTCAGTAGTTGACTGTTCAGTTTCCATGAATTTGTAGGCTTTCTGGGGGTAGCCTTGTTGTTGAATTCTAACTTTAATCCATGGTGATCTGATAAGACACAGGTGGTTAGTAATATTTTTTTGTAATTGTGGATGTTTGCTTTGTTACTGACTATGTGGTCTATTTTCGAGAAGGTTCCATGAGCTGCAGAGAAGAAGGTATATTCTTTCCTATTTGGGTGGAATGTTCTATAGATATCTGTTAAGTCCATTTGCTTCATTACCTCCATTAATTCTCTTGTTTCTCTGATAGGTTTCTGTCTGATTGACCTGTCCAATGGTGAGAGAGGAGTGTTGAAGTCTCCTACTATTAGTGTGTGTGGTTTGATGGCTGCCTTGAGTTTTAGCAATGTTTCTTTTATGTACGTGGGTGCTTTTATATTAGGGGCATAGATATTCAGGATTGAGACTTGATCCTGATGAACTATTCCTGTTATGAGTATAAAATGCCCCTCTCCATCTCTTCTGATTGATTTAAGTTTGAAGTCAACTTTGTTAGAGATTAGTATGGCCACACCTGCTTGTTTCTTAAGTCCATTTGCTTGATAAGTCTTTTCCCAGTCCTTTACTCTGAGTAGGTGCCTGTCTTTGTGTTTGATATGTATTTCTTGTAAACAGCAGAATGTTGGATCCTGTTTTCTTATCCAATCTCTTAGTCTGTGCCTTTTTATAGGTGAGTTGAAACCATTGACATTAAGTGATATTAATGACCAGTGGTTGTTAACTCTGGTCATTTTTTTAGTCGTAGAGTTTGTGTGTTTGCCTTCCTTGAGTTGTGATGGTGAAGGGTCTCTAGATGTCTGAGTTATTGTGGTCATTGTTGGACTCCTTGGTTAGTGCTTTTCCTTCTATTACTTTCTGTAAGGCTGGATTTGTGGCTACGTATTGTTTAAATTTGTTTTATCCTGGAAAGTTTTATTTTCTCCATTTATAGTGAACGAAAGCTTGGCTGGGTATAGTAGTCTGTGCTTGCATCCATAGTCTCTTAGTTTCTGCAATACATCTATCCAGGACCTTCTGGCTTTCATGGTTTCCATGGAAAAGTCAGGTGTAAGTCTGATAGGTTTACCTTTATAAGTAACTTGGCCTTTTTCCTTTGCAGCTCTTAATATTCTTTCTTTATTCTGTATGCTTTGTGTTTTGATTATTATATGGCGAGGGGATTTTTTTTTGAATCAGCCTATTCGGTGTTCTGTATGCTTCTTGAGCCTTCATAGGTATATCTTTCTTTAGGTTGGGAAAGTTTTCTTCCATAATTTTATTAAATATATTTTCTGGACCGTTGAGCTGCACTTCTCCTTCTTCTACTCCAATTATTCTTAGGTTTGATCTTTTTATTGTGTCCCAGATTTCCTGAATGTTTTGTGATGAGAGTTTGTTGGACTTGCTGTTTTCTTTGATCAGTGTGTTTATTTTCTCTATGGTATCTTCAGAATCTGAGATTCTTTCTTCTATCTCTTGTATTCTGTTGGTTATGCTTGTTTCTGTAGTCTCTGTTTGTTTACTTAAAATTTCCATGCCCAGCCGACCCTCTGCTTGTGTTTTCTTCTTTGCCTCCATTTCGGTTTTCAAGTCTTGAACTGTTTCCATTATCTGTTTGATTGCTTTTCCTTGGTTTTCTAGGGTATCATTCACTGATTTATTCAATTCTTCAAACATTCTGTTATATTTCTCATCCATTTCTATAAGGGCGTTCTTTACATGTTGTTTAAGGGCGTCAATCACTTTCATAAAGTCAATTTTTTCTACTTCTTCTTGATTAAGGTGTTCATGTCCTCCTGTTGTGAGGTCGCTGGTTTCTAGTGGTTTCATGTTGCTTTTCAGATTGTTGGGTGAATTCTTGCATTGGCGCCTGCCCATCTCTTCCTCCGAATGGTCCCCTATGGATCTTCTTTAACAGGATCAGGTCTCCTTGCCTACTGATGTATGTTCCCAGTGATGGCTCTCCCCAGTGATAGCTCTCCTGGTGCCGAGATCAGGTCTCCGTGCCCAATGATGACTCTCCCCAATGCTGGCTCTCCTGGCGCTGAGATCAGGTCTCCGTGCTGTTTGGGTAGCTTGTAAACAAAGCGCCTACCTTGCTTGGTGCAGGCAGGCTATTGAAACAAAGGAACTCCCGCCCACCTGGGTGCCCTGAGGATTCGGACCCAGCGCCCAGACAGGCAGAGGGGCCAGAGCAGTGAGGGTTCTGGATGCAAGCTGGGTGGGATAGGAAGAAAGAGGCAGTATGCAGGGAGTAGAGGCCCTGCAGAGAGCCCAGGAAGGATAGGGTGTTGAGGAACTTCTGGGTTCCCTGATCCGGGCTGGTGCCACAGGGTCAGCAACTCACCCCCTGCTGGCTCTCCTGTCGCCGAGATCAGGTCTCTGTGCTGGTTGGGTAGCTGGTAAACAAAGTGCCTACCTTGCTTGGTGCAGGCAGGCTATTGAAACAAAGGAACTCCTGCCCACCTGGGTGCCCTGATGATTCGGACCCAGCGCCCCGACAGGCTCAGCTGGGTGATGTTATGTGCCCAAAGAGGGCAGAGGGGCCGGAGCAGGGAGGGTTCTGGATGCAAGCTGAGTGGGATAGGAAGAAAGAGCTTGTCTCTTATCATTATATTATTTTTTTCTTATACTGTAGTATAACATAATTATTAATCATAAGTAGAACTACATGCCATTAAAATAAAAGCTCTGTTAATAAAATGCAAAAATAGACATAGTTTTAAATTCAGCTTTCTTATATAAATCATTGAAAGATAAAAATATTTCAAAATATAAGCATGTTTTGGGAGTTTAAGCAGCAACAAATTGACTGTTAATATATTTCTTTTTGTAGAATAATAATTTAGAGTACACATGTTTGGCTATTATGGAAATATATATGAATCATCATAGCTGCCCAGCAACTAAATCTGAGATAAAATGTCTTTGTTCAGATATTTAGGAGGGGAGGGTATAATTATATTATAATCTTAAAAAAGTAAATGTCATAATTCAGAAAAAGAATGTGATGAGTTTTCAAGTGAAAGGAAAGGGAAGAAATGAGAGAAATCAATGAATCATTAATTTATGCTTAAATATGATTTTTTTGTTAAATGTATGATAGATGGACTACTAAGCAAGCAGAGAAATTACCAAGTAGAATGGAAGGTACTGTTTAATGTAAACCAATAGTAAGATAGAAAGAGATGTTGGTTACTACTTTTTCCTGGAGATATTAATGAAGCCAGACATTTCTTGTCCACTGTTCAAGAACTTGAGAATCAAGCAGTCATGATAACAATAGTGATTTTTTTCTTAACTAATAAATTTTGAAATATGTCTATGAAACATCAAGAGAGACTCTTTGCAAAATTCATTCAGGAAGTAATGTGCATTGTTAAGAAAAAATATTAGTTAAAAGATTTGGTGATTTTGTTCTCTGGCAACTTCTCCAGCTAGTAGGCTTTAAGATACCAGCCTACTGGGCGTGACCTCTTATACTATAAATGCTGAGATAAAGCGCATGTTCTTTCTCTCTCCAATTCTGGATTTGGTTCATATTTCCTGTTCAATCAGAGGACTATAATCTGTGAGCCTACCCCTGAATAAATAACCCTTTATTATACCCTTCTGAGCTAGGGTGGTATTACTTTATAATATCCATCTTCATCTGGTGCCCACATTAATCCCAACTCCACACCTAAAAGAATAGGCCCCAAAAGGTCTTCAACTCATTCCTGGCTGCCGGGCTTGGTTTCACCTACTAAGTTGTTTTTCGCTTTTAGTCAAAACCCCGTGGCAGCCACAGTGAGCTACCACATGGCAACTTGGCAATTTTCCAGGTTTGCGCATGCTTGCCACCCCCCCCCCCGCAATGTCATTGCCTTGTGGCGACTTGTGCAACTTCCATTTTGTGTTCCCTGGTTGCAAGCTCTGGGTTCCTTGCTCCATGTATAGAATTTATTTAATTGCTCTAAATTTTCCAAGCAAAGAATATTTGTCAGCATTTACCCAGGCACCAATGTGTGGAACAAAAGTGACATGGACAGTCCCACAATGCCACTGGTCACAACTTTCTGCCATATGGCTGCAACCTCAACACCTGCTGGCCAATAAAAATTATTACACCTACAACAATTTACTGAATAGCCTAACAAAGGTAAGTAAATTAATAAATTTGAAAGTTATACTATGGCAGACAATATTACCATTCAGGACTTTGGTAACCATTTTGCTTATACCATGGATGGTATTCTTCAAGGATTATATGATTTTTCTGATACATCCACTTATTGGATATTGGGACTAAACTTTGTTTATCATATTGTATCCTTAAGAAAATGGTTTGATAACTTGATAACAGAGCCAAGAATGAGGCACTTTTTGAAATGATGCAGTCTTTACAGACTAACAGTAAATAGGTACCTGAAAAAATTGTTATTGAAATGGATAACATTAATTTGGCAGGCAAAATTTAATCCTTGTCAAAGGGTCCTGAGAAATTATCTGAAAGAACTCATACTATTGAAATTGACTAAATCTGTTGAAAAGGTATGATAGGGGAGCAGAAACAGTATCTTTCCAGGAAGGCAATATGCACATCATCCAAACAATATCAAAGGATAAGATGTTATCTTTACTGAATTATTTTCATAATTTGGAATTATATGTGCATAATAAGGACCAGAAGCTATATAATCAATGAGGGCACAAAAACTCTATGCAGGATAGGAGATTCAGACTTTACAATGGGCAGTGTTAAAAATATTTGAAATAATTGAGGAAATTATCAAAACTGATGAGCAGGGAGAGAAGGTAAAAGGACAGGATTTAACATCATCAATACATGTCAGAGTCAGAGATGACTTACTCAGTGTTTTAGCCGACTAACCTGTAATCACCTCTGAAAAGCAACAAGACATAAATGACCAAAACAATCCAAAGACTGTAGATAGATACCTATATGTAGTAGTAGTAGTTGTGGGGCTGCGTCCCCAGCACCCAAGCCGCCTGCTAGCTTATGCCCCTAAATAATTACACAGACACTGTATTCTTTTAAACACTGCTTGGCCTATTATATCTAGCCTCTTCTCGGCTAACTCTCGCACCTGGACTAGCTCATTTCTAATAATTTATGTAGCACCCCAAGGTGTGCTTACAGGGAATATTCTAGCCTACGTCCATCCTGGGTCAGAGCTGAATCGCGTCTGCCTCAGAGAGCAGAGCTATCGAGTCTGCCCAGGGAAGGGGAGCATGGCGTCTCTGAGCTCACTTCCTCTTCCTCCCAGCATTCTGTTCTGTTTACTCCACCCACCTATGTTCTAACCAATAAAATGGGCCAAGGCAGTTTCTTTATTACTTAACCAATGACCTTCCTCCATCACCTATAGGTATAAAAGATCAAAAAGAAATTATGCAAGCAGTAATATAATATGACTTGTATTTACCTTTTGTTAGAGAGATGGTAAAGACATGGGCTCCCAGCAAAAGGCCTCCCCTAATGATTGGCTTCAATTAGTTTCAGTGGTCCTGAAACATGGGTCACAACTACTGTAAAAATGGTATTGTGTAAAAGACAAAAGAATTGAGGACAACAGGGAAAAGCAAAAGGATTCCCAAGATTAAATTCCAAAAATTATTTTAAAATTAACATCTTATTTAAGTAACTCAGAGATTACATTGTACAAAATTCAAAATAGAGACTCTTTAAGGTAACAAGATATATTTCTATAATCATTGACATAATTTATATATAGATAAAGTTACATTTTACATAATCATAAAGTACATCTGTGAACATCAGGAGTTGGATGAATTTTCCAGGGCATTTTGAAATATCAAAGAGAAATGGTCAATTAATTAACATGTTTGTTTTAGTCCAAGATGTCCCCAGCTTGTTCCTTGGGCAGCAGTGGAGAGGGTGGCTGAACTGGCCTTCTAACATAGCCACACTGATGAATATCTTGCATATCACCATAGAACCTTCATCTGGCGATGGATGCAGATAGAGACAGAGACCTACAATGGAGCACTGGACTGAGCTCCCAAGGTCCATATGAAGGGTTGAAGGAGGGAGAACATGAGCAAGGAAGTCAAGACCACTAGGGGTGCGTCGACCCACTGAGACGATGGGACTGATCTAATGGGAGATCACCAAGGCCAGTTGAACTGGAACTGATGAAGCATGTGATCAAACCAGACTCTCCTAATGTGGCTGAAGGTAGAGGGTGATGGAGAAGCCAAGGACAATGGCGCTGGGTTTTGATTCTACTGCATGGATGGGCTTTGTGGGAGCCTAGTCTGTTTGGATACTCAACTTTCTGGACCTGGGGGGAGCAGGGAAGACCTTGGACTTCCCATAAGGTAGGGAACCCTGACTGCTCCTTGGACTGGAGAGGGAGAGGGAGGAGGAGTGGGGAGAGGGGAGGGAACTAGGAGGAGGAGAGGAGTTAGAAATTTTCAATAAAAAAAATAAATAAAAAATAAATTTAAGGTCTTCTTTTTCTGTTTTGTTTACCCTAAATGTTTTTTTCTTTATTTTATCAAGAATTGTGTTCTAAAACCAGGCTTATAATGAAAATATAGGCATGTCTATGTGACAAGCTGGGACTTTGAAGGTTGATTTTGACCTAGAGCATAAGGAAGAATACAAAACTCCGAGAAAATAGCTTCTAAAAAGTACTGTGCTCTGTTTTCTTTGATGTACATATTCTTTAGAGAAACGATAGTAGCCCTATAGGGAACCAATTCAGGTAATAGCTGTGTATTTTGAAAATGACTTCATAAGAATATATTGAAGCTTTGAGTTATCTCATTGAGGAAAAAGAAAAATAGGATGACAAAGTCTTGACTCTCTACATTCCTTCCGGTAAACAAGCCTCTCCCAAACACAGG
Source organism: Neodon shergylaensis (assembly GCA_025134845.1). Lineage (NCBI taxonomy): Eukaryota > Metazoa > Chordata > Mammalia > Rodentia > Cricetidae > Neodon > Neodon shergylaensis. The sequence goes on from JABTXL010001671.1 coordinate 5,917,597, forward strand.
ACACTACTTACAGAAGACCAGACAGGCTGCCAGCCTGTGACCCATACAGACTCTTGGTTTCCCTTGGGAAGACACCTTCTGCCCAACCACAGGCCATGCCTGTGAGAACAACCACTAATTCAGGTGGATAGTCCCTACTCCATCAGAGGACACACTGTTTACCAGAATCCCTGGCCCCGTTTGGAGAGAAACTCTTTGCTGGACAGGAAACCATACTAGCTTCCAGGAATTTAGTACCCAACCAGGTACTAGTTGGTACAGTGCTAGTAGGTACAGACTCCCTGCTCAATCACAGCCCACACAGGCTAGAAGACCAAAGAGGAGACATAAATCAAGGAAAAACACACCAATTCAACAAGACAAACCCATAAATCAGCACATGGACCAAAAATCATCTCAAATCCAGATTTCTAGATGCCAGGATAGAATATAATCAAAAACGATCAGGGCAATATGTCACCACCAGAGCCCAGCTATCCTACTACAGCAAACCCTAATTACATCATAGCTGAAGCATAAGAGAAAGACCTTAAAATCAACTTAATGAAGTGAATAAATCCTTAAAGAATTAAAAAAGATAAACAAAAAATTAGATAAAATGAGTAAATTCCTTAAAGCAAACCAAGAAACAAACAAACAAATAAGCAAGCAAACCTTTGAGGTAAATAAATAAAAGTGTTCAAGACCTGAAAATGGAAATATAAGCTGTCTTGATTATAATTTTGTTTTGCTGTGTAAAATGCCATGACCATGGCAACATTTATAAATAAATACATTTAGTTGAGGTAGTTTACTTAGAGTTCAGAGGTTCAGTCCACTACCATCATGACAGGAAGCAATGAAATTGGGCCCAGAGATGTGGTGCTAGAGAAGAGAATACTACATCTTGCAGGCAATGGGAAGTTGCCTGACTGTCATACTAAGTGAAACTAGAGAAAAGAGTTCTCAAAGCCTGTCCCCACAGTGACACACTTCCTCCAACAAGGTCACAGTTACTAATAGTGCCACTCTGGTTGGGATCCATTTTCTTTCAAACCACCACAGAAGTCATAAAGAAAACACAAACTAAAAGAGTTTTTGAAATGAAATATCTAGGTGAGTGAACAGAAGCATCACCAATTGCAAGAGATGGTAGAAAAAATATCAGGCTTGGAAAATAAAATAGAATAACTAGATATACTGGTCAATGAAATATTAAATCTAATAAATTCCCAAAACAAAATATTTAGGAAATTTTGGACACTATGAAAAAAAACAATTCTAGAGATAATAGAAATAGAAGACGGAAAATTTCAGTTCAATGTTTCCGAAAATCTTCCAAGAAAATCAGAAAAAAATTATCCTACCCTAAAGAAGGAGATGCCAGGAAAGATAAAAGACACATAGAATAGAGTGGACTAAAAAGGAAATCCTCTTGATATATAATAATCAAGATATTAAACATACTCAACAAAGAAAGAACTCTTTTCTCTAGTTTCACTTAGTATACAAGCGAAGATCCATAAGTCATATATAAAGATAGACATATTATAATTACAACTGACTTCTCAATAGAGACCCAAAAGACAGGAAGGCCTAGACAGATGTCGTACAGACTGTAAGAGACCACAGCCAGCCCAGACTATTGTATTAAGAAAATATTTCAAACACAGTAGATGAAGAAAGGATACTCCACAATAAACTCAAATTTAAACAATATCTACAATAAACTCAAATTTAAACACTATCTATCTACAACTCCAGACCTATAGAAAATAATAGCATAAAATCATCAACTCAAGGATATTAACTATATCTGTGAAAAACAAAAGAAATAAATAATCCCACTCCAGCAAAACAAAAAAGGGAAGCATACACACACACACACACACACAGAGTAGGGAGAGCAAATCAATATGGTGCTTCATAAGAAAATTAAGAATTGATCTACCTCAAAACTCAGCTAAATCAATCCTATGTATATACCCCCAAAACACTCTGCCCTACCACAAGACACTGCTCAACTAAGTTAATAGTTGTTTTATTTATAATAGCCAGAATCCAGAAATAACCTAGATGTCCTTCAATGTAAGAATGGATAAAGATAATGTATATTTACACAATGAGTAGTAACCAGATGTTAGAAAAAAATTACATCATGAAACTGGGATTCAACTGAATGGAACTAGAAAAAATCCTGTTAAACAACCCAGATCCAGAAAGTCAAACATGATATCTACTCACTTATAAGTAGATATTATCTATTGGGTTAATCACACTACAATCCAGAGACTCAGAGAGACTGAGTAACAAGGACAGTTCTAGAGAGCATGCATGGATCTCTGTAGGAAGGGGAAATAGAACAGATTTTGTGGTTGGACTGGGGACAATTGGGCATCTGCTGGTGAAAATATAGGAGAAAGAACAAAAGAGTCACTGCAATAAGGGAGTATTTATGGGACTATAATGTAGTGCATTGGAAACTTCTTGTAACCTATAAGGGTGACCCTAGTGAGGATTCCTAGTTTGAAAGGATATGAAGCCTTAATTGGCCATCTTCTCTAACCAGGAAAGGTTCCCAGTTGTGCAACATGGACATCAACCTAGTCACAAAGTCTTTGTCTCATACCAGTATTGCCTGCAAAAACTGCTGGGGAAAAGATGGCTCAGAGCCTGTGAGAATAGTCAGTTGATGACTGGTCTAACTTGAGGCCCAAGCCAGGAGAGAGAGCTCATTCCACATTGCCTGGATGTTCAGAAAAAAAGAAGCTGAATGGCTCAGAGATCTAGCTTAGAACCAAAAAGGACCGACAAAAAAGTCAATGAAATGATTCCTGATGATAGTCTCTATATTCATAAACTGGTGCTATATCAGTTGTCATTAGAGAGCCTTCCTCTAGCATATGATGGGAGCAAATGCAGAGATTCACATTCAGAGGAGCTTGGAAAACCCTGAAATAGATGGGTAGCAAAGACTATATGTACCACACAGTTTGAGAACACCAGCAGAACACAGGAAACAGAATCAACATGAAAAGTATCAAAAGGGCTCAGAGAGACTGAAGCAGTCAACATGCAGATGGCATGGGTTTTGAACTAGGTGTTTTGTGTACATTTTGTGGCTGTTTAGCTTGGGGTTTTGTGGACTTCTAACAAGTGAGAGTGGGAGTGTCTCTGACTCTTTTTCCTGCTTTTGGAGCCCTTTTCCTCACACTGAGGTGACTTATCCAGTCTTAATTGAGGTTTTGTGTCTACTCTTATAACATCATGTTAAGCTGTGTTCAGTTGATAACACTTGGATATCTGTTTTTCTTTTCTGAAGAGAAATGACAGAATAGTGGATCCCAGTGAGAGGAGAAATGCAAGGAGTAACTGGCAGGAGTAGAAGGAAAGGAGGCTGTGGTCGGGTTGTATAATATGAGAGAAGAATAAATTTAAAACATTTAAATTAAAAAAAGGAAGACAAAATCATAGAACCTTCAGCAAATGGTGCTGATCATACAGGATGTCTGAATCTAGAAGAATGCAAATAAATCTATCCTTATCACCCTGCACAAAACTCAACCCCAAATAGATAAAACAAAAATGAGGGCAAGGCTAGATAGATACTCTGAATCTGATAGAAGAGAAAGTGGGAGAAACCTTGAAATCATTGGCATAGTAAAAAACTTTATGAACAAAATGCTGTTAGCACAGGCCCTAAGATCATCAATTAATAAATGGGACCTCATGAAACTAATAAACTTATATACAGCAAAGGATACTGTAACATGAGGGCTGGCTTGTTGGGGTTTATGTCCTGCCCAATACCCCATAGCTGGCAAGCCCCAAATAAAATCACACAGAGAGTGTCTGCATTAGTTATATACTGATTGGCTCATTAGCTCAGTCCTCTTATTATTACTTCTTGTAGCTTATATTAACGCATTATTCTTATCTATGTTAGCCACATGGCTCGGTAACTTTCAGCCAGGCAGGTTACATCTTGCTTCTCTGTGGTCTGGGCTGGAATGGGAGGAATGGGCTTCCTCCTTCCTAGAATTCTCCTGTTCTCATCGCCCCACTTCTACTTCCTCTCTGGTTGACCTACTTCCTCTCTGGTTGACCCTTCCTGCCTGGCCCATCAGCGTTTATTTTAAAACATGATTGACAGAATACAGACAATTCTTCTCCCGCACCAGGATATCATCATTTGCAGAAAGTGGCAGGTTGTGGAATGGTAAAATATTTTTACCAAACACAGACATAGTAAGATCTAATGATTCTCTGAATTTCCTCTGTGTCTGTGGTTATGTCCCCCTTTTCATTTCTGATCTTATTAATTTGCAAATTCTCTCTCTGCCGTTTGATTAGTTTGGATAGGGGTTTATCAATCTTGTTGATTTTCTCCAGGAACCAGCTTTTTGTTTCATTGATTCTTTGGATTGTTTTCTGTGTTTCTATTTTGTTGATTTCAGCCCTCAATTTGATTATTTCCAGTCTTCTACTCCTCCTAGGTGAGTCTGCTTCTGTTTTTTTCTAGAGCTTTCAGGTGGGCTGTTAAGTCTCCAATGTGTGCTTTCTCTGTTTTCTTTAAGTGGGCACTTAGTGTTATGAACTTTCCTCTTAGGACTGCTTTCATTGTGTCCCATCAGTTTGAATGAGATGCCCTATCATATGACAAAAGCATTTGTTCAACTATGTTCATAGCAGCATTATTTGTAATAGCCAGAACCTGGAAACAACCTAGATGTCCTTCATTGTAAGAATGGATGAAGAAAGTGTGGAATATATACACATTAGAGTACTACTCTGCCATAAAAAACAATGACTTCTCAAATTTTGCATGTAAATGGATGGAAATAGAAAACACTATCCTGAGTGAGGTAACCCAGACCCAAAAAGAGGATCATGGGATGTACTCACTCATAATTGGTTTCTAGCCATAAATATAGGTCACTGAGTCTATAATTTGTGATCCTAAAGAAGCTAATTAAGAAGGTGAACCCAAAGAAAAACGTATAGTTATTATCCCTGCTATGGGAAATAGACAAGATTGCTGGGCAAAAAATTGGGACCTTGGGGGTGGGGTGGGATAGAGGTAAGGGGAGATGGGGAGAGAAAAGTGAGAAGGGGAGGATGGGGGAACTTGGGGAAACGGGATGATTGGGGATAAAACAAGGTTGGATAGAGGAGCAGGGAATCACATAACTTAATTAAGGGAACCACCTTAGGGTTGGTAAGAGACATGAACCTAGAGTGGCGCCCAGGTGCCCAGGGCAATGTCCCCAGTTAGTTCCTTGGGCAGCTGAGGATAAGGAACCTGAAATGACCCTATCCTATAGCCATACTGATGAATATCTTGCATATCACCATAGAACCTTCATCTAACGATGGATGGAGATAGAGACAGAGACCCACACTGGAGCATCAGACTAAGCTCCCAAAGTCCCAATGTGGAGCAGAAAAGAGGGAGAACATGAGCATGGAAGTCAGGACCACGAGAGGTGCGCCCATCTACCGAGACAGTGGGGCTGATCTATTGGGAGCTAACCAAGGCCAGCTGGACTGTGACTGAAAAAGCATGGGATAAAACCTGACTCTCCGAACATGGCGGACAATGAGGGCTGATGAGAAGCCAAGGACAATGGCATGGGGTTTTGTTCCTACTTCATGTTCTGGCTAACCAGTTTGGATGTTCACCTTCCTAGACCTGGATGGAGGGGAGAAGACCCTGGACTTTCCACAGGGCAGGGAACCCTGACTGCTCTTCAGACTGGAGAGGGAGGGGGAGAGGAGGGGGGGACGGGGAGAGGGGCGGGAGGAGGGGGAGGGAAATGGGAGGCTGGGAGGAAGCAGGGATTTTTTTTTTCAATAAAAAAAATAAAAAAAAAACAAACACAGACATAGTATAGGATTAATATTCAATATATGTAAAGAACTAAAAATACTGGCTTTCAAATAAAAAAGCAAACTAACTAAGAAATGAGATATAGATATCAGAAGAGAAAATTCAACTCATGGACAAGCACTTAATCTTCCAGCATCCTGAGTCTTCAGAGAAATGCAAATCAAAACTACTTTGAGATTTCACTGTGCACAGTCAGAATGACCAATATCAATGAAACAAACAACAGCTCATGCTGGTGGGAATATGAAGTACAAGGAGCACTTATCCATTTCTGGCAGGATTGCAAACTTGTATTCATACTATAAAAATTAACATGTCAGTTCCTCAGGAAGATGGAAATCAAACTACCTCAAGGTTTAACTATAGCCCTCATAGCATACACCCAAAGGAGGCTGCAATCAAACCACAGAGACACTTATTCAGCCAAGTTATTTGCAGCTATATTAAAAATAGCCATAAATTAGAAACAAATTAGATGTCCGTCAACTGATAAATGGGCAAAGAAAATGTACAAAGAGACAACAGAACTCAACTGTTAAAACACAGTCAGATGGTGATGTTGCATGCCTTTAATCCCAGCACTAAGAAGAAGTTGGATCTCTGTGAGTTCTGTCCAGGCTGATTTACAGAGCTAGTTCCAGGAGAACTAGGGCTGTTTCAAAGAACAGACACTGAGAGCAACAATTAATAAATGGAAACTCCTGAAACTGAGAAGTTTCTGTAAAGCAAAGATTACAGTCAACAAGACAAAACAGCCACCCACAGAATGGAAAGAAAACCTTCAACAACCCCACATTGGACAAAGGACTCTCTGGGAAAGAAACTATTCTTAAGAGTAGGCTCAAATCCCAGCAGTTGATGGACAATAGAAAACAAACTCAATTGAAATTTCAGAGTGATTTTTTTTCTCATAATAATATGCCAAGGTTTTTTTCCCAGTCATTGCATATATATTTTATCTTCAAGTTTTGCGGTTTGATAGGATGTCTGTATGTGAAAACATGTTCCTATACTTGCTTTTCCTTTGGTTCTTATACTTTAGCTTGTTTGTTGTTTTATCCTTTTCTGATTGGTTTGTTTTTTTTTATCCCTTAGATATCTGTTTATTTTATAAGGAGACAGAAAGGAGTTGGATATAAAAGGGAGGTAAGTTGGGAAGGAACTTAGAGGAGTGTTAAGAGAGGAACTGTATTTAGACTACACTGCTTGAAAAATTGCACGTTCAATAAAAGGGAATAAAGAAAGAGAGACCCTTCAATTTAAATGCAAATCCACTTCTGTACTGTATCGGTGTATATATGTTGCTATATTTGGTGTGCACAAGCACACATTTGTGTGTATATTTCCAGGCAATTGTCTCTTAAGATTTAATTTGACTATAACTCCATTTTTTCTTATATATTGCTGAATATTAAAATTACTGATTTGTTAAAGATTTCAAAAATAGAAATGATTAAAATACAATACCACTAGTTTAATAGTAATGTAACCATATATTGTAGAATATTGTTGGATTAGACCTAATGGGTATGCACATCCTAGGGAGGAGGTGGTGGATTGAAATAAATAGATAAGAGACAACAGAGTTGACAAGTCATCCAGTGAATACTGTGATCCACCTCAAGTTTATTATTCCAAGTTCTTCGATACCCAAGTTAAAAAAAGAAGACAGAGGGAGGCAAAAAGACTGCTCCATGTATCTACAAACATCAAGTAACTGTAACTACACCCTAGAACAAAATATCATTTTGTCTAGGCAGAATAGCATGTAACTACACAATAGGTTAAGCATCCTGTCATATAAGGTTAAAGGAGCAAGAATATATCTAAAATCTCTGACCTTTATTGAAGGTGAAACAGATTTATTCTGTGGGCATTGACCTTATGAGGTAAAATAATATTGGGTTTAGAACTAACTCCTGGAGTTACCAAAAAGTTACTCACTGCAAATCAAATTACTTTAACTATGTACAATAACACAGAAATTTTTTTCTATTGAGTATGGAGTATTCAATAAAAAGAGCCATATGACAAAGGCATAAATAATAACAAAGCATGGGCTTATTTTTTAGCATTGATTCTATAATCTCTCAAAATGATAAAAACAAAATATTGCATTTTTCTATTAAGAAGATAAACTCTTTGCTGTTGTTGTTTTTATTTGTTTTGTTTTTGTAATTTTGAGATAAGGTCTCATCCTTCTATAGGATGAGCTGGAATTCACTTGTGAAGCCTAGGATAACCTTCAACTCATGGTTTGTTTCTTTCAGCCATCCCAATGATGGGATTGTAGGTGTGAGGCACCATCCCATATCCAAAGACAACCTCTTCAAACATAAATATATGATGTTTCTATCAAATACCTCTATATAAATGATTGTCTTATGTATGTATTAGAGGGACTAAGGCTCCCACTCACAGAGCTGAAGAAAATTCCCAACGATTAAGAATATATAGTACTCCTGTAGAGGATCCTAGTTCAGTTCACAGCACCAACATCATTAGCTTGAAAGCATCTCTAACTCCAGAGTCCCCAGTAACCTCTTCTGGCCTATATGGACACTGTACTCAGGTGCACAAAACCTATAATAGGACACATAATTAATAAAAATGAAAATGACTCCCATCTATGTTATTAATTAAGTCTTGGATTAATTTCTCATCATAGAATTAAAGGAATGGCAAAATTCACATTCTCTGTTATAAATGAGTTGTGTTCATGTTGAGTGTTCTGACAAAGAAGATATGAAGATATTGTCCAAGGGGATTTATACCACTTTTTAGCCTAGCCCATGTACAAGTTGCTTTGCTTTTTGAATTCTTTCTTGCTGGCTTGCAAGACACATGCATGATGATACTATCGTATGAAGAGAATCTAAATATCACTGTCACAATTAATATAGAATTGAGAGAATAGGAAGACCATGTGCTACAGTAGGTACAATGTAGGTATTAGAATGTGGCAAGCCTTCATTGTTTTAATAAATTATGATTTGTTATCTAGTCTGCTAAAAGAGGTTTTATTCAATCTTGATTTCATAACAATCACTTTCTAAACATTGCTTTTTTTCACATTCTTGGTTATGTTCATATTTTTCTCTGTGGAGTAGACTAGTGATTTTTACTTTAAAAAAATGCTATAGGAAGTTCCTGAATAACAGGAATATATTACTGAAGTGCTAGTAGGCACTGTTATCTTCTTTTGAAGGAGTAAAACTGTGGCATCAAAGGAAGAAAAGCCTGCAGCGTCAGGTAATGGTCATAGTCAAGTAAAACCATAAGTGGGGAAGAAAGATTCTATAACTTACCAGGTTATGATACATGCAATACTAAATGTTTTTCAAGTTGAATGTCCATGAATGTAGATATTACAGTTTTTATCCTATTGATACTGTGAATTTCATTTGTTTTAATATGCTAATTGTATTAATTTTTAATTTTTTTTGAGTGTAGGGGTTGAACCTACAGCCCCACCATCTTTGGAAGCTTTCCAACATAAAATCTAGCAATATCTCCTTTATAACAATAATTCTTCCTAGGGGTTTGAAGAATGAGGATTTTCTACTTGTCAGCTCTAATATATGCTTGCTGTTTTATAAAGGGAGAGTGTAGATATATATGTGCATATATCTTCCCATTAAACAGCAAGTAAGAGATTCAAACCATTGAGGTTAGACAAACTCTCATTTGTATTCTACACAACAAACATCAAGTGAAAATCAGCTTTTCCTTATACTGCTTTTTCAACCTCCAACTGTTTTCTTTATTTTGCATCAAAATACTGAAGAATAATGAGTTTTTCAATCTCAGAAGGCATTGATGTAGTGCAATCTTTATGAAGTCAAGTTTCATAGACACAATCTGCAACTACTTTCAAGCAACAGACACTTTTGACTGTAGCTTGCCATAGACATTCACAAACGTGTGAAAATGTAACTTGCAATCAGAAGTTTGCCTCTCATTTTGTTCAGATTCATTAACACATATCTATTGTTAAAATACAAATAGTTGTGTAAGCTGATTCTGATCCTGTGTGTGCATGTGTGTACTGAACTAAAGAGCCCTTGTATTTTCTTTTTACTGTTGTTTTTGTTCCTTCCATTTTCTAATATAAATATCACACACAATATGAAAATGTATTTTTAATAAACAAATATGTGGAAGTTTATAACAATGTTTCATGTATTAACTTCTTCAGATTCTTTGTGGTCATCAGAGAAAAGATTTCAGGGTTGTGATAGAGCTCTGTAATGACTGTTTCATTTAATTTCCAGAAGAACAAGGTAAATACCTGATACTGAGCAGCCTTTCTAATGTGTGCTCGTTTTGGAGAATTCAACAAGGTCATTGTGGCACACTATTATGAACAACAAAATATCTGAATCTTAAATTTTTATGTTTAAACAATTTATTGAATCTAGACTCTGATCTAAGATCAGACAAATGCCCTACCCCAGTAGAATGTATTCTCCTAGAAGCTCAATAAACTATTTCTGGGAAAGATGGGCAGGAGATAAATACACATTCCCTTTTATCCCATTTCAAAGTCTCCTGTTAGCAAAGCCCAATGACAACATCGTCTGTCTTTTTTGTGATCTACTGTCAGTCTTCTGTGAGTATTATATAGCTAAGGGACAAGAGAAGCAAAATCAAGTGGAAATGTAAAGAATACTTTGTTTCATTATTTTTCAATATGAAATAAGATTTTTTTTTTGTATTTCAAGCAACAATAAGGTTAAAAGGACCCTCTCGACTTGAATTGGTACTAATTTGTAATTATTTCATTTGATTATAAGGATAATTATTAACAGCTTAAGACTCTGTATATACACACACAAAACTCACTCACACTTTAATCATAATCTCACTTAGTGAATTCACATTCATTATTTTACTGACTTTCCAAGAGGAAGATGAACTAAGATTGCTCATGTTTACATTTTCTAAACTTGTGGCGAGCCAAGCAAACAAGAACAATCAACTTGAAGATGAAGTGAAAATCCCTTAGTCCACAGAAACATTGCTCATCTTTGATCAGAAACATAAACTTGCTCTATTACTGGACTCTTTTGGGAGAGAGAAGAAAGATTAATATGTCTGCAGACAATCTTGTTAAGTGACTTCTAAAACAAAGAAAGAAGGGAGAGCAACCACTTGGGATCCTGGATCTCTCCTTGCAGATTGTTTCAGATTGTGGCCTATAATGCTTCAGCTAAATGTACATATGGTTTACTTAGGTTCTTATTCACTGTACATCTATCTACATAAAGAGAGTATGATACTTGGCACATATAGGAAAATATAAATTAAAAATCATTCTTAAAACATTACATAAAATGCTATAGTTTGCCATTAATGCTAGAAATAATTTAGCAATTATGTTGTGAGACACAGGTTGTATAATTCTGTAACTATGAATCTTTATCAAAGTCCTGAGTTTCATGATGAAGCTCTTATCAGATATATTTCAATATGGTTAGACACACAAATAATAACCATTTTTCCAGTTGTTTACAATGTCCTGTATGGTACCAAGCCCAAGCCCTACTGTTTTCTATTCTAGGGGCAACAGGATTGTATAGATCAAGAGTAACATAGATTATAACACTACATTTTTAGTAGTACATCCTGATATCCATAAAGTTAAAAAACTGCTTTATGCACTATTTTTCTGATAATGTCCACATCATTAAGTGATATATGTCTTTACCTAGGAAGCAACCTGAACCCAGGCTTATACATATGTGCCATCATGCCTAGAAGTGAACATTGAAAATTATGTATATAGTATTATGTACATTTTGTTAACTGGTTTTTGTTGTAAGATGCTAAGCATGGTGGTACCTGCCTATAATCCCAATCTTAGGCAGGATGAGTAAGAGGGCTGCATGAGTTTGATGCCCGTCTTTGCAACATAGTGATTTTTAGTCCAGACTGAGTTACAGATTGTGAACTTGTTTCAACTATATTATCATCTTCTTTTATTTTTTTTATTTTTTTGCTTTATAAATAATACCATTCAAAATTTCCACCTCCTCCCCTCCTTCCATTTCCCTCCCCCACTAACCATCCTTTTATAATTACAAATTCTAAATGACCTTAAAATCTCAACTTATTTACAATTTCCTGCCTTTTGATTTCTTCATTTTTCTTCTTTTATATTTTTTTCCTCTATTGAGGAGTTCTGTGGGTCATTGTATAACATCCAGTTCATGAGTTCTTTAGATTATAAGTGGCAGAGCATACCAGCAGTACTAACAACAATCAATATAAATCCTATAACACTATTTGGATAATAATTATATAATTTTAAATACACATGTACATAGATACACATCTGTATTCTAATACATATTGTTGTTGCTTGAAAGAAAATAGTGCCAAAAGGAGTGGCACTATTAAGAGGTGTGGCTTTAATGCAGTAGGTGTGATTGTGTTAGAACAAGAGTGTCACTGTGTGGGTAGGCTTTGGGTTCTCCTATCCTCAAGCTACTGCCAATGTCACAGTCTACTTCCTGTTGCCTGCATATTGACACATAGCAGTTACTTTTCCAGCCCCATGTCTGTATGCATACCATCATGTTCCACCATGACGATAATGTACTAAACCTTTCAAGTTGCAATCCACCACCTCAATTCAATATTTCCTTTATAAGAGTTTCTGTGGTCATGGTATATCTTTATAGCAATAAAAACCCCAAATATGGCAGAAACTTGTACCAGCATTGGGGTATTGCTGTGAGAGGCTTAGCCATGCTTTCTTTGGAAGAGTTTGGACTTTGGTACATTGGGTTAGGAACTCAGTGGAATATTTTAAGTACTGCTTATTGGGCCATACTAGTAGGGGATGGAATTAAGTGTTGTTGACAATGATTTGAACTGCGAAGATCAAGAGGTTTCAGAGGAGAAGAATGTTAGTTTGGCCTAGAGTCTGGTTTTGTGATGTTTTGGAGGATAATGTGGCTGTTTTTGTCCTTGCCCCAAAAATCTGCCTGAGGCTAAAGTGAAGAGTTTTGATATAATTCTGATGGTAGATAAAAATCTCAAAACAGACTAGTAATGACTCTGTCATGTGGTTATTAGTATTAACCCTGATGAATATTTATAATGAAAAGTAACAAACTGAGCAATTAAAAATACTAAACGTACAGATTGAGAAAAGGAGCACCAGGATATGGAAAAGGACTAAATCCTTTGTTCAAGGTGATAAACAGACTAAGAAAATAAATAAAGGGAGTGGTGATGTCAGGGCAAGATAAAATTTCAACTTGTGGAAAAAAATTACCAAAAAAACTAGATCCAGGAAGCGGTGGTACACACCTTTAATCCCAGCACTGGAAGGCAGAGTTTGGTGGGTCTCTGAGTTTGAGACTAGCCTGGTCTACATAGAAAGCTCAAGGACACCCAAGCTTAAGCTTTGAAGCTAGCAATCAAAAACAGAAAGCTAGTGAAGATGTAATTGAATAAGGGGGGGGGGGGCATGTTGTAGTCCCAGTAAGAGGCAGAACTTGTCAGTTTCAGGTACATGGTTCCGGGTTTAGAGTTAAGCACAGAGGAAATGGGTTATGGAATTTGGATCTATGCCTAAGGAGAGCTGCTGAGGCCAGTCATGTATCAGGGGTGTCCCTGAATGGAAGCCTAGAAAGGCCATTCTGTGAAATTGTGAAGCTGAATCTTGGACTGCATTGAAGACTCCAAGATGTTGCAGATGCAAGAGCCATGGAATATCAGCTGAGAGGAGTTGCTGACGGGGACTGGAAACAGCCCAATGGAAAAAATATCGTGCAGTCAACAAAGATCAAAGGGGTAGAGATCTGAAAAGTGCTTAGACATCAGACAAGGGGATGGAGAGTTTGGAGTTCTCCCAGATGGTGTTTGATCTAATTTTGGTCCAGTATACCTTCATTATGTTGATTTCCCTGTTTTCGAATGGTAATGTGTATCAGGTGCCATTATATGTTGAAAGTCTGTGATCTGCTTATTGATTTTGATTTTAGACAGGATTATAGTTAAGAGATCATATGGATCTCAGGAGACACTTTGAACTTTACCTTGTAAGGAAGTTTAAGACTGTTACAGACTATGGGGACTTTTGAAGTTGAACTGAATGCATTTTTGCATTACGATATGGTTATAAGATTTTGGGGACCAGGGAGTGGAATGTTGTGGTTTGAAAAAAAAATGTCCCCCAATCAGAGAGGCACTATTAGGAGGTGTAGCCTTATTGGAGGAAGTATTTCATTGTAGGCTTAGACTTTGAGTTCTGTGTTCAAGCTACTCCCACTTTCACAGTCTACTTCATGTTGCCTGCATCTCAACATGTAGCAGGCATTTCTCCAGCACTATGTCTCCTGCATGCTGTCATGCTCCCCACCATAATGATAAATGATTAACCCTCTGAAACTGCATGTTGCCGCCTCAATTAAATGTTTTGCTTTGTAAGAGTTGCTGTGGTCATGGTATCTCTTCACATAAAAGAAACCCTAACTAATTCACGTATGTTATATATGTGTTCATATATCATGTTTTAATGTATGTCAATATGTATAGACTCACAGATTGATATGTATTCATATACGGTATCTTTGTTATAGTTTTTAATCATTGATTATTTTCATGTTGTAGAAGTTATTTTAAATATGCAAAAATATGTTACATTTGTGTATGCTTTGGGAAATATTGCTTTAACTGTGCAAATGTGTGTTACATTTCTTTAGGATGCATTTGTTTAATTATTTTAAAATGTGTTGCATTGTTTCACTTTGTCTGCCTAAGACACTTGATTGGTCTAATAAAAAGCTGAGTAGCCAATTGTCAGGCAGGAGAAGGACAGTTGTAGATGTGGATGCCAGGTAGAAATAATAAATAAGAGAAGGAATCTAGGCTCAAGGGGAGGAAGAAGAGGAGGAGAAGCAAGTAGTAGTTGTAGTAGTAGAAAAAGAAGGAGGAGGACGAGGAGGAGGAGGAGGAGCAGAAAGAGGAGGAGGAGGAAGAGAAGGAGATAATAAAAGAGAAAGAGAGTGACATGCCCCGGGCCAACTAAGCAACTGACAACCAGCAGACACTGAGTAGGACATATAGAAAGTAAGTCAAAAAGGCCTGAGGTAAAATATAGATGAGGAGGAACATTTTAATTTAAAGAAAAAACAATCTAGCTAGAAACTAGCATAAACTAAAGTTGAGCATTCATAACTAATAAAAAACCTTCATGTCATGATTTGGGAGCTGATTGGTGGCCCAAAAGAAAGCCTGGTACATTTTATTTTAATGAATAATCAGTTCATTTATAATATATATGCTTTTGCATAAATAACTTTGCTTCTAATTTAATACTGTGGTTATATTTCTTTGATTCTTGGTAATGAGTCTCAGCCAGTCACCAGGTCTCTGAGTGAATGACATTAGCCCTGCATATGGCCATGGTTAGTCCCAAGCACATATTTAGGCTTCTCCCCTTTCTTCAGCCCCATCTTTGTCTGTCTCTATCCCTCATCAGAGAGCTTCGAGGGCAGCCCATCCATCAAAGTTAGTTCAATTGAAGATGAAAGAGGCAGGAACACAGTCCCACTGGATCTGCACATCTTTTTCCCTTAAATGTTTAATTTTCAAATGGATTCCTAAAATACACTGACTTTGATATTTTTTTTAGAAGCTGACATCAAAGATGTCAATCAACAAAATAGACAAATAACAGGATTACTATATAATTTATTTCAGTTTGTTTATACTAAAAAGGTAAGTATACAAAAATTATGACATACTTTGTGTAGTTTCAGTATATTTAGAGGTCTTATCAATTTGGTAAAATAGGAAGACAAAATTAAATTTATGTCAAAATAAAATTTTATTATTTATTAGTGTCATCAATTTAATTCATATCAGACACTTTTCTGAGTGTTGATATCTACATGAATGAAGTGAATTTTCTTTCTATTAAAACATTTGAATTTATTTCTAATATACTCAGTATGTAATAATAAAAACAGTTTGAACTATTATATCAATGAAAATCAAAAAAATTATGTTATAGGAACTCTCAAAATATAAAACTTTGAATAAAAATTTTGTTAACTGCAGATAATAAACAGATTAAACAGCATTGCATTAATATCTGATTCTCTTAGTAAAATTTATTTACCTCCCATTCTTTCTTTAATTCTCTTTCCTTTTTAATATATTCTTATGTAGCTCAGGCAGTCCTTGATCTAATGTTTGTATATGATGACCTTAAACTTCTGATAGTCTTGTCCTCCCTTCCCAAATACAGAATTTCAGGTACCCACAGCTATGTCTGGTCTGTTATGAAATCTCTAGACTGGAGAACTGTCTCAGTGCTTAAGAGCACTTGATGAATTTCCTAGCTCCCAAATCTCTATCTCCAGTCACAAGATCTCCAGCTCTGCTTCTGGCTTCCTTCAGCACCAGATAAAGAAGTGGTGGACATGGACAGATACATATGTAGAAAAACTTCTGTAGACTTAAAAATTTATATCAGATCATTTTATTTTCTCTTAAAATTGTTCTAGCATTCCAATTTTCCCTATATAAAGTGATAAGTGCCTTGCAGAACCTTATAGAGAGGGGTTCACCTTTCATTCTTCTACCATGTGAGGACAGACAGAAGGGGCAAATATTTTCTAGTCAGAGGTGTTGGCAGTGCCATTATACTGGACCTCTTAGCATCCAGTAGCTTAAAAAGTAAATTTCTATTCTTTCTTAAAATTATTCTGTGCTTTATTTTATTAAGGCAGAAGAAGCCGGCTCAAATGCATTATATGAAAAACATATTTTTTGTTTATTTTGAAGAATGGCATCCTTAGTGTCAGGGTATGAAAATATGAAAAATATAAAATATCACTGTAGATTATTGATCCATTTCATGATAGCACACTTGAGGGAAAAAGGATGTGGAGGTTCAGTGGTATTGGAAACTGAATTATCACAAAGATCAGGTTGGGACAAATGTTGGGGATTGTCCCAGATCAGATGTAATAATAGGATGCGCAAATAGATAAAATTATTTTGTTAGGGAACTCACAGCCAGGGGGGCAAAAGGTAGGTGTGAAGCAATAGGAAAAAAGTAATAAGTGTCAGCAAGAGTCTGGAAAATACAGAAAAAAAAAAGTGTTGCAATAATTAGCTATAAATTTCTCCTGGGGGATTTATTCATTTGTCTATTCTTTCACGCATGACTTGTTCAACTAATGAATCATGCTCAATTGGATTTGACATTATTCCTGAATATTTTAATAATTCAATATGGTATCTACCTATGAATTATTAAATAAGCTAGTGGTCATTCAGAAAAGAAGGCACAGTGTGTTGGAGTAAGATAGTAGCAGAGACAAGGTCAATGATTTTTCTCAAAGGGGATAAGTTTCAGATAATTATGAGAGCAGCTTTAGCAGAATTGTGTAAAAGAGCTTGAGACATTAAATGAATTATAAGTGAATTCTGTGAATATTCAGGTAGTAGATACAGCTTGGACTTTAAATACTTACCAAACACAAGAGAGAGAAACTGAATAAACATTGGCATGCCACAATCATTGAATAAAATGGCCACAAATTGAGGAAACTTTATGCTTTGAAATAAAAAATACTGAAAAGGAGATAATCAAAAGTTAAATTTCATAGAACCACTCAAGAAATGAAGATTGAAAATGATAAAAAGTAAAGAAAAAACTTACTAAAGTTAGTGAGCTTTTGCTTCCTTTAGCATATTCCTATTGTTTTCTGACTTTAGACATCTTGGTCCATGATGTCTATCTCCAATGTCAACTTTTGCATTGTACAATTTTCTGAGTAATCTACACACCATGAACATTTATCTGTCAGAGAAAGTGATATAGCCCTCATTCTTTCTTTCCATGTGCTTGCCTTCTTTACCTCTGTGCACACCCGCTCCACTTATATAACACCCATACTCTCTCAAATTTATGCTCTCTCCTTTTATCATTATTATGTGTTACACACTGTCACATATTATATATATAAACTACCAAGTCCACAGTGTAGATCTCAAGTGCTATGTTTATGACAGAATACTTAGACTGGGTAAGCTTTCAGGCAATTTTATTCCTGGTCAATACTGACTCTTCTTTTCTCAGTAGTCACTGATTACAAATAGCTCTCCATCTAGGATCTGGGTCATGAAATACATTCCCAACTCACATTGAAATATCCACTGTAGTTTTCATTACACATATCTTATTTAGGTAACAATATTGTTGAAAAAAATCATGGGTATAGATTCCTTTCTTGTCTAGAAGACATTAGCATGAAGCAGGTGTCCTGATCCACTGGCACTTAAAATATTCATGGCCCTACTTTTGCAATGTTTGTTGAGCATTAGGTATAGATGGTCCCTTGTAGACATTCTGGTTAAGGTAGGTCATCCAACATTTGTTTTTTTGTCTTCATTTTGAATGGTTATAGATCTCTGTGAGAGTGCCCACATATTGCAAAGAAAAGACTCTTTTTTCATGATGCTTAATTACACTTACAGATGCATATAAGGATAAGCATTTGGATAACTTGCAGTACCAGGTTTTAATTTAGGGTCAATTACTGCTATAGCCATAGGTAGTAAGCTAAGTTTAACATACCAGTGAAGTCTTTCTATTGAATTTTCTTTAAGACAAATTAGATAGCTATTGGTTACTCCCAAAATATATGTGCCATTATTGCATTATTAGATAAGCCGTGCTGGATTACTCATTGCTTTGATTAATAGATTTTACATCTGGTATGATGGGTAATCTTAGATGTCAACTTGAACACAGCTGGAGTAAACTAAAATATAACCAACTGGGCATGCCTGTGAAGGAGCATTAAGGTGAGCAAAACTACCCTAAATCTGGACCACACCTTCTGGTAGCATCCCACATAAAGGAACATGGAAGAAGGAAGCTTTGACATTTTTCCCACATGCCCTATTTATGAGGCAGTCCTTCAATGTTGTTAGAATCCTCTTCTAGATTCAATATAGACCATACTGGCATCTCTCTAGGACTTCCTTGGACCTAGAAGACCTCATTGGGAATGCTGAAACTTGACCTCTCTATCACTTGTGCCACAACCTGTAAACCACTCTAATAAAGTGGTCTCCCTAATATGACACTATTCCCTGGGTTAAATAACAAAGAACCAGGTGGCAGATTGATATACTGGGCCACATGTTTCATTGAAAGGACCTTTTTCTTTCTGTAATAGGCTTTTATTCTTGTTATGGACTTGTTTTTCCTGCACCTAATGCTTCTGTCAAAATAACTATCCGTGGATTGACAGAATGTCTTCTGTCAGAAACATCATCATGTTATTGCACACAGCATTGCTTCTGACCAAAGAAATCACTTTACAGACAAATGTGAAAGAAAGCTTCCACTCATGGGATCCATTTGTATTTTAATGTTCCCCTCCCCACCACCTTGAAGCAGCTGAAAATATAGAATGATGGAATGGGCATTTTGAAGGGACAGTTACAGTACCAATTATGTGGCAGCATTCTATAGGGCTAGGGCAGGGTTCTCTATAAAGTATATGTTTTGAATAAATGACTATATATATATACATACATATAGAATGTATACATACATACATACATACATACATACACACACGCATAGAGAATCAAGACCTCTGGCAGTGTTTTCTGGGTGTTGACGAAATAAAGAATGAATAATATAGGAAGATAGTTATAAATACATACAAATCCACCTGATCAGGAACAGAGGTGTAATTTTTAAATGACATCATTTTTTTTTGTTTTTTTTTCGAGACAGGGTTTCTCTGTGGCTTTGGACCCTGTCCTGGAACTAGCTCTTGTAGACCAGGCTGGTCTCGAACTCACAGAGATCTGCCTGCCTTTGCCTCCCAAATGCTGGGATTAAAGGCGTGTGCCACCACCGCTCGGCTGACATCATTATTTTTGTCTTAGTTTTTGTTCAGAACATTGATTTTGTATACATTCATATTCATTAAGCTTTATGCTTTTTTTCTATTTCTGTTACATCTGATATGATGGATAATCTTGATTGTCACCTTGAATGCAACTGTAGTAAACTAAATCTAACAAACTTGGCATGCCTGAAGGATTTTGACTAGATCATTAAGGTGAACAAAACTATAGGTAAGGTAACATTGATTGAGACAGTATCAGGTATTACATTTAAATCATGAGACAATAAAAGGACGCCCCTCAAGAAACATTGCTACACATTCTAAAATAAATAATGCATTGGTGATTTCATATGAGAGAATTATGTCTTTTTAGAGGATTAATGACCTGGTTAGTTTTTTTCATTTGAAAATTAAGCATGACATAAGAAGATATGATTGTGTATCAAGCTGACAAGAGGTGAATTTGCAGTGGCTAATCTGGGTTGTTCACTTGACTATGTTTGGAATTAACTATACCATAAGCAGCAATGAAAACCTGTGAAGTATATTATTGATTGATCATTTGTTGTATGAAGGCCCATCCAAAATCTTCCTTCTGGTGAGTCTACATAAAAAGACAATAAAAATGAAATTTTCTTTTTGCCTACCAGCCTTCTCTCCTTGGTAAGTTTATCTATCCTGTTCCTGAGGCATCCCTTCTCTGATGTCAGACCTACTTCTTCAGGGCTCCTATGTAGACTGGAGTTCCTCAGAATCCATGACTGAATTGGGACCAATGAGACATCCAGTCCCATATAGTGGGCTAATAAGCCATTGTAACCTTTTCCTTTTCATCAGGAGGCATCTATTGTTCATTCTTGAACTACTATAGGACCATAGGCTGTAAACTCTTCTAATAAATTCCATATATCTATGGTAATACAGCTTTGTAGGACTATTGATTTTCTCTTTCTGAAGCTGACATAACCCCTTATGATACTATGAGAGTTAATTTTTAGGAAAGTTCTCAGGAATCGACATCCAGGTCAATTTCAGCTCCATTCCTCTAGGTCCTGTGTCTAAAGTGTATAGTTTCTTCAGCAGTTGGGTCTTACTTCCAAGTTCTTGGAGGCAACCAACGGCAAAAGCAAAGAAATATGTTATTTGCAGAAATCTTGTCTCCTGGCCAACATATCAAATCCCAAGCTTGGTACTAAATGTTGTTAGATATTATATGGCTCTTTGGGGTGAGCATTATCATTCTGTGTTGCACACTGTATTTTAAATAAGCTCATAAAATCATATGTTTCCTCATGGATTTTTCAAACTTCTTAGTTGCTACATATCTATCTTTCTTCCCTCTCCCTCTGTCATATGCTCCCTTTTCTCTTCATGATTCTAGTCACCTTCCCATCAAACTTTCTGCGAAATTCTTCAGAGAAAAAGACTAAGGCTTCTTAAAATTCATATAAAAACACAAATTACCCTAGAGACACAAAGCAATTCTGAGAAATAAATATTGCAGGGGCAATTCCCCTATCATATTTTAAACCATATTACACAGTTATTGCAGCAAAACTAGTCTTTTGCTTAAATAAAAGAAGACGGCTGGATCAATGGAACAATATAAAGACCAAATCTTGATTATACTTAACTATAGAAATTTGATATTTGACAAATATGCCAAGAGTGAACATTGGAGGAAATACAACATCTTCAATAAATGATATTTAGAAAATAGAATGTGCCCATGTAGGATAATGAAGTTGGATCTATATTGTTCTATGATCCTGCAATAAAAGCAACACAAGAGGGCCAAAGATATTAATGTGAAACCTGAAATAAAATGTTGAAACTGCTAGAAGAAAACATGAGAAGAGGCCTAGATAATATATGTGTAGGTAAGGATTTTCTGAATTCAACTGTGTTCATTCAATAATTAAGGCTAATAGTTGCCAAATGAGGTTTAATAAAATTATTCAGAGGACATACAATAAACATGAGTTGTACCATTCCATGTGATAAGGGCTTATAATGAATGAAAACTGAATAAAACATGATGAGTATCAACATTCATATTTATCTGCCTTGTGAGTGCACATACAGTATGACAAGTCATATCATTTTTCTCTTTTTATCCTTCAAAAATGCCACAAGCCTGAGGCAGAATAAGTCTCTCTTTCTTTCATTGATTCTATCAGTTATTCTGTTACAATAATGAAATGTAGAAAATATCAAAAATTGGTACCAACAGTTTGGGTTACTGCTTCCTTATCTAACCAAGGGGATTATAAGCCTTTCCTGATTTACAGGAGGAATTTGGATACATTTGGACCTCTGGGCTACAGAAGCCCTCGAATGTTGTTAACAGAGCTGACTGTGTCATTCTGTTAGGAGTGTGAAGACTAGAATGCCTGCCGAAATAAGGACTGTGATGTTGCACACATAGCTGCAGATGAGGAAAAGATACTTTGAATTAGGCAAGAGGTCTTTCATGTTATGTTATAGCAAATAACCTGAAGTCACTCTGCGTGTGTCCTGAGACCACACCACCACCCAAAAGAAGGTTAAATTAAAATCAGTTGACTGATTTGTCATAGTACTTTTCAGGTAGCATAGCATTACAGTTGTGGCATGACTATTAGTCTCTGCTCTTACCCAGAATGATATTGAGTGAGAGCAGTGGGTGGAGACAGAAAAGATGATGAATGTTCAGTGGATAAGACAAAGAGTCAATTAAAAAATATCTGAGAGGGGCTGGAGAGATGGGTCAGAGGTTAAGAGCACTGGCTGCTCTTCCAGAGGTCCTGAGTTCAATTCCCAGCAACCACATGGTGGCTCACAATCATCTGTACTGAGATCTGGCGCCCTCCTCTGGAGTGCGGGCATACAGCGAGGCAGAATGTTGTATACATAATAAATAAATCTTAAAAAAAACTGAGAAGGAGGGGGTGATAAATCACACATGATTCTTAAGAGAGTAGCACTATTAAAAAAAAAAACCTTTCACACACACTTGGGCAACAGGAAGTGTCTAGAGAATAAGACCATACAGATTCAAAGATCTTGCTGGGAAAATGTGAATTTGTTTGAAATAAGAGAAACTGAACTTCAAAACTACTATGAAAGTGTTCATTGTGTATTAAAACAACAATATAAAAATAAGATAGAATATCTAGGGAGGTCTCCCTCCAGTTTCAGCAGCTAAGGCCCTCAGAGAACAACAAAGCCAATAATGGTAGAGGGGGCAAGACTATACCACAAGCAGGCAGATCCTGACAGTATCATCATCTTAGTACTGGGTTTTCTGAAAGCCACAAAGACAATGAAAATTATGGCATGGTTGTAGCCCCATCAAGGAAATTCTGAAAGGTTACTGTATGAAGTGATGAAGATAAAACTTAGAGTGCAATGAAGTCCCAAATATGTGGGAGATGCTGGGATCATGAGTTTACATCAGTGAAAACTGCAGGCACTATGTGAATTCAGCTGTGCAGAGAGGCTATGTGACTTCACATAGCAGAATGAAAGGGAGAAGACTAACAAGGGATATTAGAACTCAAGTCATGCCACAGAAAGTTTAAATGCTAGATATGGAGCCTCAGGGATTGATGTTTCTTTGTTTGAATTCTATCAGGCTTGAGTCTAATCTTGCATTCCAGTGGCGATATTTCTTCCCTTTGAAAGAACAATGATTATTTTGTACCTTTTTACAGTATAAATGCTTATTTTTATTTCATATAGTCTTTCTTTTAAGATATTGACTTAAAATTAGAAAGAGATTTTATATTTTTGAATAGTAATGAAACTGGCTAAGACTATGATGATATTTGAAGCTGGAATGAATGGATTTTATAAGATGATTGTGAGTATATGGAGAAATAGAATGTTATAACTTAAAAGTCTTGTGTTTGGAAGTTAAATTCACATGTTATAGATGCATAGGTTTATTCTTTATTCCCAATTTACTACATTTAAAATTACTTAAAAGAAAGATATACTGTAAATAAATAAATAAATAAATAGAAAAAAAAAGAAAGATATACTGGTATATCTATAAGCATGTTTACATCTAAGAAGGAAAACAGCTATAAACACGTGTAACATCACTCTATTGACTGAATAAAAGGAGGAAAAGAAAAAAAAAACTTGAGTAAAGCTCTCCCTCCTCTTTACTTTGTAGATGTATTGCAGCAAGTCAATGACAACCCCTGTCATGCCTTTCCCAATGTGATATAGTTTGTTTCCTTAAACCACATGTGAAAATAAAATGATTATTTCCATTAAGTTGCTTCTGTAAGGTATCATGTCATAGCAAGTTGAAGGACAATCTGTATATCAAAGTATCTATAAAGAGTTGATACAACAATATTTTAAGATAATATATAAACATTATAAAATATTAAGATCTATTCTTTTCATTTAGATATATTAGATAAACCTAATGCATATTCATTTAATTTAAACCTATTGCAATGAAGATCTTCATATAAGGTCAATAAAAGTTACCAAATTTTCAAAATTGAAAATAGGCTTGACAGACCATTCCCTAGTGGGAAATGATAGTATAAATTGAGGAGTGTACAGGGTAGAAGCAAAGAAAAGCTTAGCTTCATGGGTCTTCATAATAGTCTTTATGGTAAACTTTGGACATTTTTGTCCTTATAAAGCCAATTTGAGCAACAAATGACTACAGAGAGATACTATCTTAAGAACTCCAAGGTTTGGTAGTGCAGTTCAGTGATAGAGTGTCTGCCTGAGTTCTAAACACAAAATCGCTAAAACAAACCAAGAAACCAATAAGCAAATACAGTTTTCCTTTGTAAAGAATTGCACTTATTTTTAGTTAAATAGGAAGTCTTTTCTCAAATATAACTAACTTATAGATACCATAAGTGGAGCAATTGTGAATCGATCTGTTTTCAGTCATATAACTCGTCCTTGTTGTAATTAGGACACTACAGGAGCATCAACAGCTCTATCTCTTGCATTAGAAAACAAATACATGTTATTTCTTGTTTTAATGTTAAAGTTATTGAATCCTAGGAACTTAGACCTCACACTTGTTTCTCAGAACACTGTTTATATATGTTCACTTGGATATTGTACTAACTGTTAATTTTGTGAAATAAAATTTTAAGGAGATTATTGGACACAAAGAGGCCTCATAATCCCCACTTCATAATTCTCCACGACACTAACATTGTGTAAAGCACAATTAATAAAAAATCAGGGTCAGAAATTTGGGTTCAACCTGAAGATTCAAAAAGCAAAACAATCAGCCACTGGCTCTTACTTCGACCTCAGTCTGAAATGGCAATTCTGCCTCCCAGAATCTCAAAATGATACTGTGTCTGAGGGCTGTCTATCGCAACCTCCACCCCATCTTATATTCCTCTCTAAGGCTGAAATTAAAGGCATACACCAATGGAGTTAAAGAAATGCACCATCCTATTTCTATGGCAACTAGTGTGGCTACTGAGATTAAAGGTGTCTGTTATTGTGGCTACTGGGATTAAAGGTGTGTGTTACCACAACCTGATCTGTAAGGCTGACCAGTGAAACTGTTTTACTCTCAGGCCTTCAGACAGTCTTTATTTATTAAAATACAATTGAAAATGACACAACAGCTGTGTACCAGTATGAATGTATATTTTTAGGAGGACCATTTAGTTAGTTTCTTTGTCTTGAAAGCATCACAAATTATGTGATAGTCTTGAAAGTTTTTGTGAGATGGAACTCAATATGCACAACATGACAGCTCAGGAATTTTCAATTTCATTTTCTTTTCACAATTTAATTCAATTTTCTTTTCACAATATTTAAACACACACACACTCGAGCATGCACGTGCACACACTAACATAAACACACATATTCTGCATGCCCCTGGATTGCTTATTGTTTTATTGATGATTTGTCAAAAGCTGTGGTGGCTCTAGATAATCAGCGGTCTCAGTTACTAGTCTTTAGTACTTACAAGCCTACCCCATTGCTTCTCATTATAGATGGAAGGAATTGTCTTGAAATAAGTCTACAGGACTCTATTTACACAAAGTAATGTTTAATGAAACTCTGATTTTCCTCTGTTAGATTATGTTTCCTGGCATTTACAGGGAGCAATCTTTTGAAATATTGCTTTTTGCATTTAACTTTTTATTTTTTATTTTTTTTTCAGATTTTTTTTAAATTTTTTATTGAGAAAAAGAAAAAAAAAGTTTCCGCCTCCTCCCAGCCTCCCATTTCCCTCCCCCTCCTCCCACCCTTCTCCCACTCCCCCCACTCCTCTTCCCCTCCTTCTCCAGTCCAAAGAGCAGTCAGGGTTCCCTGCCCTGTGGAAAGTCCAAGGTCCTCCCCCCTCCGTCCCTGTCTAAGAAGGTGAACATCCAAACTGGCTAGGCTCCCACAAAGCCAGAACTTGAAGTAGGATCAAAACCCAGGACCATTGTCCTTGGCTTCTCATCAGCCCTCATTGTTCGCCATGTTCAGAGTCCGGTTTTATTCCAAGCTTTTTCAGTCACAGTCCAGCTGGCCTTGGTGAGCTCCCAATAGATCAGCCCCACTGTCTCAGTGGTTGGGTGCACCCCTCGTGGTCCTGACTTCCTAGCTCATGTTCTCCCTCCTTCTGCTCCTCATTGGGAACTTGGGAGCTCAGTCCGGTGCTCCAGTGTGGGTCTCTGTCACTATCTCCATCTATCACCAGATGAAGGTTCTATTGTGGGGGTGGGGTGGGATGGGGGTAACGGGGGATGGGGAGAGAAAAGTGAGAAGGGGAGGATGAGGGAAACTTAGGGAAACAGGATGATTGGGATAAAGGAAGGTTGGATAGGGGAGCACGGAAGCACAATTCTTAGTTAAGGGAGCCACCTTAGGGTTGGCAAGAGACTTGAACCTAGAGTGGCTCCCAGGAGCCCAAGGCGAGGTCCCCAGTTAGTTCCTTGGGCAGCTGAGGATAGGGAACCTGAAATGACCCTATCCTATATCAATGCTGATGAATATCTTGCATTTAACTTTTTAAATGGAGAAATTGTTCAAATGTTTTAAGCACTCTGAATATTTATACTTGTTTGACCAAGCTAAGCTAAAACACAATTATTTTAAAATATTAAAAATACAATATTTACATATTATCAAAAATGTTTTGTGGTGTACATACTTGTATGCATGTGTGTACTTTGTGTGTACACAGGGAAGGCACATTCACCTGAGCACACGTATGCTGAGACCAAAGGTTGGCAGCAGCTGTCTTCTATTGTTATCCACTTTACATGGCTTCTCACTGAACCTGGAGCTCAGTGATTTATTAAACTTTCTTTCCAGAGACTCCCTTGTTTCTTTGTCTCTTCTTTGCCCAATGCTAGGATTATAGTGTGTGCTTCCGCATTTAACTTTGGTTTGTCTATTCATTAGTGCACATTTTATGTAGTAAGCCATATTCACAGCCTTAACTTAAGTATTTCTAAGTGTTACATTCTTTTCAAAGATAGAATCCTATAGGGGCAGATGAGACATAAATTTCTATAATATGATTGATAATTAAAGGTATCTTATTTAAAGGATACCTAGGGGGGAAAGCTCACTTTGATAATGTTTGAGTTACAAGCATGAGGACCTGAGCTCACTTACCAGAACGTATGAAAAAAAGGGCTGGGCATATTGGTGCACACTCAAAGCCTAGCACTGGAGAGATGGAAACAGCTGGATTTGTAGGGCTCACAGACTGTCCAGGCTGACTACTTGGAGATTCCCAGCAGGTAAAAGATGCAGACGTATATAGGTCAGGACATCACGGGAGAACTTCATCCAAGGTTGTTCTCTGACTTTTATACACATATGCACACCCACCTAGAGAAACATGTGCATTGCCCTGTTACACCCAACACACAAATGAAATGTCATAAGCAGAGGACGACAGGAGACACTGGACACATACCAGTATATATCAACTTGCTGATCTTTCTCCTGTGCACTGCTTATATGATTCAAGGTGAAAAAAATTATTGTAGAATCATCGTTTCATAGAGATGGAGTTTATGTGTGTCCTGTGACATCCATCCCTGAAACTGGCAGAGAGCACTTTAAGAAGTGAAAACTTAAGAGAGGAAGGGGATGTCACATTAGAAAGAGTGCTACTTGACACATTATACCCAGTTCTTATATACTGAACATTATCATTGGTCAGACAATAAGCTAAGATTTTTATATTATTCATTTAATATTCACTATACTGTTATGGTGTCTGTATCATTGTTTCTTGAAATACTAGAACCTTCTTGTCCTGTAACTAGTAATTGACAAGGCATAAAATTCAAAACTTTCTGACTCATTAACATGATTCCATTTCTCCTGGCCTGATTTCCCTTTTTTGGGTATGTTTACTTTAACAATAATTTATCTGTGTTGTAATTTTAAAGGAATGCTACTGTAAGACATTGCATATTTTCTCAGTAGCCCTGGATCTATCTGACACTCACTTGGCTAAAATACAGATCAAGATGTATTAAAATTGTCACATATATCCACTCCCATCTTAAGGAGGCAGACCTTAATTACTCTTCCCTTGATTGTGACCTGAACTGAGTAAGTTTTTTTCAGAAGAAATGTGTGTGTGAAGACAAAAATAATTGCTTTCCTGTAGAGAAGCCTGGCAAACACTGCCATCCGAGCGGCAGAGGTTAATATCACCAGTGAAAGGCCAGCTGGGTCTCAGGTATCTTTGATTATGTTTGGCTTAAAGGCAATATCATCTCTGTGGAATTCTTAGATAGAAACAAAGGGGAAAATAACATTTTATATTGTACCTTAGTTTGAATCCTGGAGGAGAAAAATATCTGGAGACCTAACAAAGGAGAAAATGTAAACTCTGATAAAATTTATGTCCAAGAGAACAAAAGCTACGTTAATCTAGTGTGCTTAAAACCATTCCAAATTCTGTATAATGCTAATATTGAAGGGATCAGATAGCCGTTGGAAATTTATATTCATTTGCAACTTAGAAAAATTAAAAATGATTCTGAAGATGAATTATTTTAAGAAGTTTTAGTGAGCACATTAGGGAAAAGTGATAACAAATATTTGTTTATCATTTAATTATAGTATTAGAATTTAAATATAGAAAGTATATATACTATGCTTTGTGAAAAAAAAAAGAAGCCCCTGGTAAATAGTGTTTTAAAGAAAATAGAATGTGAAGTGTTGGGATACATTGGAATTTTGAGTTTATATCTCATATGTAATCATCAATTCACAGTTGTCTTGCAGAAACATTATTAGAACTTGTTACGAGTCCTTAGTCATCTCTCCTGACATTACACAAGGCCACAGTCTATGAGGTTACCTTTGTTTCTTTTGTGGTTTTAAGAAGTGAAATCAATGAGCCCCAAGGCAAGTGTGACATCTTCCTCTGGTTTATAACATTCTATAGTTGCCTTCCTATCACTTCTTGTCCATAGAGATCATCCCTACAGCTACCTCCATCGGCTTAATCTTACAAGGTTTTGAAAATACCACAATAATCAGTTATTTTATATTCTAGAAATTCAAAGTTGCATATAGAACAAAATACACTGCAGGGTCAATTACATCAATAATGGGACCTTAGTACTGTATTTGAAACACAACTTACTTCTCCATTCTTTGCTCTGATCTCTCTTTGGACCTTGAAATTCTTCCAAGTTCATTTGCCAATTTCCTATGCTCATCACTTTTAGAGACATCTAAACAGAGAATTTATTTATAATTGTGTTAAATGGAATATCACAGTGATTTGTTCCAGAGATAAAGCTGGCGCACAGTACCTTAAGACATCTTATGCATATCTACACACTTGTTGATGCTATTTGCACTGCATTAAACTCAAACACAATGAAGTGTGTTTGTGAAGACTACAGTAGACATATGGCTTAATGATTGGTTCTATGATGATTTAACTAACCAAAACCTTGAAGAAGAGTTAGACTTTATCTATAATACAAAATTATAAACATATTTGTTTTGTGTGTGTATACACACACACATATATAATATATCATATGTTATATATAAAAGATATATGTTATCTCTTCAGGTGCTTTTGCATTTATAAAACCATATACTTTAGTTGATAAGATTTTACTGTGGATATATCAAAATATTTAGGTAAGTTAGATTTATTTTATGAATTTGTGGAATGTTAAATAAATAACTCAAACACATTTTTCCTAAAAAACAAAATAGAAACAATTAACCATTCAGAATTTGGTTACATGGAATTATATTTTTAAATAAAGTTATTTTTAATATTATTTTTCCATGATAATTATATATATTATTTCAGTAAGGATTACTAACAATGTACATTATATATAGTAAAGGCTATGTATAGTTTAAGACTGTATTATAAATGTCTTATGACTTTTACAAAATTAAAACACAAAATAATTTTCTTACAGATAAAATATTACACTATATTTATTCTGTGTTTGTAATGTGTTTTATTAACTGTTTTCAGGAAGACTTATGGACTTTTCCTATTAACTGTTTATACCATAAATATAAAACTTGTAGACCCTACAAATGCTAAGAAAGAAAACAGGTTGATCCAGCTTTGTATTTGTTTTTAATCCTTGCCTTTAGGTACTTAAATCTCATCTTACTTATGTGTGGATTTGAGTTTATAATTTAACAAAACATGGGGAAATAATAGAATTAGTGTGAGGTATTGAATCCTTACAAAATCTGAACATTTTCAATGTTCAATAGTCCATTGAGATATGATAAGAGCTTACTATATTGACTAAAGTCTTGAATATAATTTTCATGATATTTAAAATAACAAACTTATATGCAAAAATTGAAAAGAATATTTATTATAATAGCAAAGTACTCAGTCATATGACAAGTTAAAATGGCTTACCAAGGACATTTCTACAGAAAATTTGATAGAAAACTTGATAAAAACATTATGTGAATGCTAAGATTTATTCTTATGAATTTAAAAGAGTATTTACAAAATTTATTAAAATGGAGGTAGAGATTTAGTTATCTGGTATGATGACATGAATATAAAAAAGTAATTTCAGGGATTTTTCATATGAAGAAGGCTATATTTGATATGACAGCATTTTCAAGGAGCACATATTCATACCTTTGAATATTTTGAATTATTGTGCTTTTATTTTTTAAACTGAGCTAATGGACTAAGTGGTGTTGAATAATTTAGAATCATTTAATTTGAGAATTATAATAAAAGTCAATATCTCATTTTATGAATTAAGTTAGTAAAAAGGACAGATCTATCAAGACTAGAATAAACTTTTGAGTTCTAGTCTAACACCTTATTTTTAATTTAAATAAGAAATTCACTATGGTGAAAATAATTTTACTATTTTAGAATTGGACCCAATAAAGCAGTTTCAAAAATTTATTTTTCATATTTGCATTTTAAAAGTTTAAAACTGATCAAAAGTATTTGAAAGCATATGTTCAAATATTTGGGCAGTAATGATAAAAAATAAATCTTATCTATAATTACTGTCCAAATATTAATTATCTAATTATCTAATGTTCTGAATTTTATTAAATTCAGTTGACATTGTTGGTCAACAGTAGGGCTATTGGGCACTGTGATGAAAGAAGATCTGTCATAGTGACTTGTGCTTTTGAATGCTCTCAAATGGAAAGGATTGCATACTTTAACCTATACTAGTTTTGAAGATTCATATATAATCACACATGAAAACAACATTTTTATACTGTTACATTTGAATCTAGTAATGAGAATTATTTCCTCTCCAGTACTTACATTATGTATCATTGATACCACAAACCATTTATTTTAGTAACTTCATGGATAGTTAATACCTAATATATGCATTTGGTAGCAGGCTATCAGAAAAAGTTAACAAGAAGAATGCCTATTATCTGTCAAAACTGACATACTTATATGTAAATCAGTGGTTGTGAGTTGGCTCTGAGTAGCTGATGAAATAATGAGATGTGACATATCTCTTTCTTCTATGAAATTATGAACTTAGAAGCCATCCTTTGTTAGCTTCATATGCAGCACACATACTAAAGACAGAGGACAAAGCAGTTCTCTGATTCATAGTGTAAAGGCCTCTCAGATTTGCTTTCAAATGACAGCACATAAAAAAAATAAAGACAGTATATTAAATTAAGGGAATAGTAAAAAATATTACAAGTAGAAGAGGGCTGGACCTTGTATTTTGTACCTGACTGCACAGTACTGCAGTCAGATCTGTACCTCCATTTTGTGGGATTATTAAAATAAATGTCAAAATAGGCAGCATTCAATTTAAAGAAGTTATTGATTTTCTTATTCTCTTAAAATCTTTTTTGCATTATTAATTAAAACTTAAATTATGATTGAAAAATCATTCCATTCCAAAGTATGGAAGTGTTATGTCATTAACACAAAGTACGGTTAAGTTATCTGTGTCGTGTATAAGTGAGAAAAAATTTGTTTGACATACATTTATCTTCAGTGTTCATTACTTTAGATCAAAATGTTCTTAATCGATATTTAATTCAGTCATCCATTGATAATTAACTCATTGTTCACTTATTCCAAACGAATCAACATCAAAAATTATTATGACATGATGTTGAAGGAGGCCACTTGTTCATCCTGGCTGCCCAGAACCAAAATAACAACATAGAAACTGTATTAATTAAATCACTGCTTGGCCCATTGGCTCTAGCTTCTTATTGGCTGACTCTTATATCTTAGTTTAACCCATTTCTATTAATATGTGTATCGTCACATGGCAGTGGCCTACTGGGTAGAGTTCCAGCATCTATCTCTGGCAGGACTACATGGCTTCCTCTGACTCTGCTTTCTTTCTCCAAGCATTCTGTTTAGTTTTTTTCACCTAGCTCCACACTACCCTATTAGACTAAGACAGTTTCTTTACTAACCAATGGTGTTTATAGCATACAGAGGGGAATCCCACATCATTTCCTACTTTCTGTCTAATGAAAAGGAAGGTTTCAATTTTAACATAATAAAATTTCATTTAACAAAATAGGTATCAAGCAAGAATTATAGTTACAATATTTATATCTATTTTATCTTTTATCATGACTAAGGAAAACTATAACTATCAATTCTTCAACTCCATCAAAAACTCCAGAAGGATATAATATTACCTAAGTAAATAATAAGTTCATTGTAAGCAACTTCCAAATCTCTAGAAATGTCAGAGACCTCCAAAGTTCTTCTGTACCATTGGAGCATCTATCTTCAACCTCCTGCCTGGCCTATAGTATTCAACAGATTTTTCCATGAAGCAGGAAATTTCAAAGACAGTTCCACCTTTATTGGCAGTTTTTCAGTCACTTTCTTCTGTATCCTGCAGAAAGTCTGGAAGACTCTGTGATGAATCAGGATTCCTGAAGGATCATCTCTCCTTTAGACAATTTCAGACATCATTTCTCTGTGGGTCCTGCATATCCAATTCATACAACATAGTATCAATCAGTCCAGGCAAGAGCAATTTATTACCCAAATGGCTAACAAACTCCATGAGGAGCCTCTTTGATGCCCATCTTCCTCATGAAGGTATTGGTGCTGCCAGGAGCAGATGTCATGAAAAGGCCTAAGTTCTTAAAACTTTTTAAGGCCATATTCTGTAGTCTTTGAAAGATTTCAAGAATGCCTATCAATTGGAAATATATCTCTGTACATCTTGAAAATCTAACTAACATGACTACAAGCTTAATTATTATAGATGATTATCTATTAACCTATATTTCTTAATTATACATTACATTTTTAAATGAGTAGCACAATCATAATACTTTAATCACGATCAGAAATACATATACACATATAACAAAATTGACCATAAATTTGTATCAATAAACCAAGATCTATACCAAAGGTAATTATTCATCTCTATAGCATATCCCTCTTTAAATGTAAACAAACATTTATAGAAAATACTTGGGAATATGGGCTTAGTTGTGTACAAACTTCTTCTTGCTGTTTATTAGGGGAAGTGATTTTTGAGAGGCGTTCAAGGCCACCTTTCAGGGGGTCTTAGTCTATAAAACCACATTAGCGTGGAATGAATCCACAGATTCTCATTCTCTGTGGAAACAAATGAAGAATCTCTTTTCCAAAGCAAGATATCCTTAAATCCATATTTTGAAATCAAGCTACCTCTAAAGTATATATGTTGGTTTAGCTTAGCCATCCCCAGAATCGAATGTTTCTCTGTAGTCAAACACAATAATATACGTAATCCAGACTCACTGTGAATTTTCCATTTTTACATGGTTTATTTTCTTTATGCCTTTTAATCTATGACTGTTTCTACTCTGCCTCTCTCTCTCTCTCTCTCTCTCTCTCTCTCTCTCTCTTTTTACATTATATTACTGTCTTAGTTAGGGATTTATTTCTTTGAAGAGTCCATGGAACAGCAGCTTTTATAAAGGGAAGTATTTAATTGGGGCTGACTTACAGTTCAGAGGTGGGAAGCACTCAGACATAGTGTTGGAGGAGAGAGGGAGAGGGGGAGAGAGAGAGAGAGAGAGAGAGAGAGAGAGAGAGAGAGAGAGAGAG
>JABTXL010001671.1:5951921-5985526 GCA_025134845.1 Neodon shergylaensis
AGAGAGAGAGAGAGAGAGAGAGAGAGAGAGAGAGAGAGAGAGAGAGATACTGGGCCTGGCTTCAGCTTCTGAAATTTTAAAGTCACCCCCTAGTCATACACTTTCTCCAACAAAGGCACACCTACTCAAACAAGGCCTAATCTTTTCCAATAATGTAACTCCTTATGAACCTATGGGAGCCATTTAATTCAAACCACCACAATTAGGTATTGTAAGTAATGTAGTGATGAGTTTGAGCATAATAAGGAATTGTTCATGCTTTTTTTTTAAATCTGGGGAGGTCCTGGCACCAACAATGTTCAGTTATGGAAGGACAGTTTCACTGTTATGCATTTTCAATGGTTAGCATTTTTCAGAACATTGAAGAAAGCAATCAAATATTACAAATTAAAAGTATGACTATAAAGTTTTATACCCAAATTTAAATTGAAATATCATATTTTCATGCCCAATCAGAATTTAGTTTGATTTTATCTTATAGGATCTAAGGGAAGCAGAGCTACGAGTCATATTCCCCAAACTGGCCTCATTTCTTATTCACCCTATTTTCTTTTTTTTTTACTCTAATATATATATATATATATATATATATATATATATATATATATATAATTTTTTTATTGAGAAAAAGAACAAAAGAGTTTCCGCCTCCTCCCAGCCTCTTATTTCCCGCCCCCTCCTCCCATCCTTATTGAGCCTTGTGAATTAAAGCAAGTGAGAAACAGTAACTTTGAAATCATGTCTGTTGCATTTAAAACATTAACAAACTGCATGTATATTCCTCATGAATTTTAACCCATTTCTTTTATTCTGTGTATAGCCATGTGGCTGTGGCTTACCAGCTAAAGTTCCATCTGATTTTGGCAGGGCTACATGTATTTTCCTGACTCCACCTCCTTTCTCCCAGCATTCAGTTTAGTTTGCCCCTACTAGCTCTGTTCCTGTATAACTCTGCTATAGGCCCAAAACAGTTCCTTTATTAACAAATGATATTCACAGCATACAGAGGGGAATCCCACAAAATGGTTTTTGACAGATTCTGTAGAGATAAAGTTTTAAAATATAAGCATTGGCATTGCTCTTAAGAAAATCTTGGTCAGAGGGATAGAGATATGCTTCAGCAGTGAAGTAGACTTGCTAATTTTCCAGAGTGTCTGAAAAGGATTCCCATCATCCATATGTCATAGATTATTTGTTCATTTCTACATTGTGTTCAGTTGTGTTATTTTGTGATGGTCTCCATTTACTATGAAGACTAGCTTATTTGATGATGAGGGGAGCAGTATGTAGCTACACTACCAGAAGATATAAGAATCAAATTTTAGAATGTGGTCTAGACAAGGGGATGTATATTCTTTTCTAGGGTCCATGATCCTTCTAGGCTTGGAATGCTGGAGAGATTTTTAGTACCATGCTTGGATGCAGATTTGTAATTAAACATAACTAATATTTTCTAATGAATGGGTGAGAGACTACTGTATCCAGATGTATCTACTATATCTATGTGTCTACTATAACAATGGCCTTTCCTTCCTGCTCTATGGGACCTGGCAGATTTTTCTGTTTACCACAGGTAACAGTACTCATCACACATACACACAAACACACTATTTGCAAATGCTTCCTTGATTACAATTCTTTTAATGAAATACCTACTACTAATACCTTCAGATAGTTCTGAAAGCTTATATAAATTATAATAAAGAAAGAAGTTCACATTATTTTATGTAACCATTTGAGGCCAGTGATTATATAAAAATTTAGAAAATAAAATGATCATATTCATCATGAACACCAGGAATACATGCTTTGGGTGATATAACATTAAGTACATGGATCAGAACTGATTACTGATGTAGTCATTGCCTCCAAAGGCATCATCAAATACAGGGACAGTAAAAAGAAAGCAAAGAGTGTATTATTCAGCAATAATAAAGACTGGAAGAAAAGAAACCATGACTGGATGAAATATTATTGAGAAAAT
The DNA here is from genome assembly GCA_025134845.1 of Neodon shergylaensis. NCBI lineage: Eukaryota > Metazoa > Chordata > Mammalia > Rodentia > Cricetidae > Neodon > Neodon shergylaensis. Next base: position 5,953,906 of record JABTXL010001671.1, read on the forward strand.
GTGATATTTTTAAATTGAGAAAAAGTGTTCAGAATAGTTACTTAAAATATCTACAAGAGAAATTTATTTTATGTAAATGGAAACAATTTGAAGGTATATAAAATAATTTGAATAGGTGAATAAGATTAACTGATAGATGGAGTTAAATGTCAGTATTTACTAGTATTTTTACTTCTAGAAATTAAAATGCTGAACATTTCAAATGGGAAACCAGAATCCACTTAAGTACTATGTAGTTTTGTTGATACTACTACCATTACATTGAGTTGGAATCATGCCCACAAAGTCCTAATTCTGAAATACATGTCAAACTAATTGACGTGATGATGGGAGATTCAGCAGTTAAAATGCTGAAGACTGCCTTGCAGATGTCTGCTGTCATTTAATATACACAATTGCAGTTTAAATGCCAGTTTAAATGTTTAGACAGGAAATAAAACACACAGTGATGATGTTGCATGAATTTTGATCTCATTTACAGTCCAACTAGAGAAGTTTAAAATGTAGTTCACACTTTTATGATCTTCCCAAATACAGATCTTCAGTGATCTATGCCCTATAAACTTGAGCACAGCTATCAGTTCACGACAAGGTGATACACAAAGTCAGGGCTCTGCTTTAGTGTTTGAACTGTCAAATGATACCTGACCTGTGAGCAATTTGTTGTGTCATAATTTTTAAATGATTTACACTACAGATATAATGCCTTGTAAAGCACCCTGTCATTTTCCAATAAAAGGAAATTTCATGGCAAAGGTAAAGTTCCTTTCCAAAAACAAACATAGTACCAAAAGAATAAAATTAGCGATATATAAAATCTGAAAAAGTGTGTGTTCTCTGAGCTGAAAAAAGTCATGGGACACAAAAAGAGATTGATTCTTTCTTTCTTTACTTATTTCATTTAAAGACACTTAATTTTATAGTGCAAACAACAAATATTATAGTATATCACCAATTTTAAGAATTGGTGATATTCAGAATATTTACTTCTCATTATTATAAGAATGTTCAGTAAAATACAAAACATCTTTGCAAGGTACAAAAACTAGCTTATAACCTTTGACAAATGTCTGCTAAAATAAAAGTAATAGTACTTTTATTTTTAGATAACATCTAAGTAATTGAAGCCAAGGTTCCCTGAATTTGACAAATGAAGAAAGGAACAACACTTGATAATGTTACTTTCTCATAGGCCATTGTCCTTGATAACTTCTTAATGGTTATGTATTCATTATCAATGAGCAATCAATAAGATACATATTGTATCATTTGCATGTTTACAAGTTAGAGTATACCTTGGATACTGCTTCTCAGTGGATACATGTAGCCATCCACCTTGTTTTGTACATGGGATCTCCTACTCTCCTGGAACTCACCAAATACAAGAGATGTGGATTCAGTCTCACATTCTGATATTAGATATAGTAGACCCATGTGTATCCAGTAGCATCTCATTCTTTCATTAGAAAATATTAGTAATGTTTAATTATATGCCTGCCTCCAAGCCTGGTACTGGAAAACTCTCCAGCATTCCAAGCCTAGTAGGATCATGGACCCTAGAAAAGAATATATACCTCCCTTTGTCTAGATCAGTGTACCTACATTCTAAATTTCATCCTTATATATATACAGGTAAGTGTAGCTAACTACTATTCCTCTCCTCAATCAAATAAGCTTCTCTTTATAGCAAATGGAGACCATCACAGAAAAAAATAACTGAACACAATGCAGAAATCAACAAATAATGAATATATCTATATTACAGCTCATACATCTCTGTCTCAGGAAATATCACAGAAGAGAGTTGGAAAGATTGTAAGAGCTGGAAAACCAGGTGGCCTGCTGTTGAACAGTCTCTCTTAGAAGTGACTGCATAAACATCACCTAAACAATAGAAATAGAAATAGACGTGCTAAAGTAAAAGAGAGAAATATTCTCAGGGTCTCACTCCTAGATAATGAACAACAGGCAACTAATGACGGCTGGCAGAGGAGAATGCTTCTCTCAGGAGGGATAAGCCTCCTTATTGCTTAGCCAATAAAAAGTGGATAGCCCTAAACCCATATACACACAAACAATAAAAATGGACTCAGTGGGTTATATTCCTATATTTGTGCATACATATATACAAGCACATACATACATTCTGAGTATGTGTAATAATAATCAAAGAAAACGGATGTCAACTGATATTGGTGGGAGGAGACATAAGAGAAGTTAAAGAGAAGGTACCTCGAAAGGACTAGAGAGAGGAAAGGGATGTAGTCATATATTATCTGTATTTTGATAAATAAATCTTGCCTGAAGACCAGAGGCAAAGCTAAAGCCACTAGAGAAGTCTGACCTCTACGAAAGCTGGGTGATCAGAAACTAAGACAACTAAGCCTCTCTCTCATCTTATTTTATATTCCCTCTAGTGCTGGGTTTAAAGTCTTGACTCCCTAATACTCCTGACTCCCTTATACTGGGAATAAAGGTGTGCCACCATCACTTGGATTTGTTTCTATATTGATCTTAAGTAGCCTTGGGTGGCCCTGAACTCAAAGAGATCCATCTGCACCTGTGTCCCAGATCCTGGGATTAAAGGCATGTGTCACCAATAAATGACTTCTGGTAGCTTTAGCTTTGCCTCTGATATTCAGGAAAGATTTATTTATTAAAATACAAATAACATACCACTAAGAACGGAAACATGTAGATCAAGCTTTGTATTTGTTCTTAATCCTCACATTTAGGCACTTAAGTCTTATCTTATTCATGTGTTGATTTGAGTATCTTTTGACTTATATTTTAAATTCAAGGCATTTTCAAAAATATATGTTGGATTAAACCAGCAGCATTTACAATCAAATATCTTTTAGCAGTTTTTGCTCCTTCCTCAGCCAGCAAACAATTTAGAGACAGAACAATGACATACAGCATCCTGACTCTCTGTGTATTTTTCATCTTTAGGTGGCTTTATTTTAAACTCTATTCTTTTATTTTTTTAATTTTTGGCTTTTTGAGACAGTGTTTCTCTGTGTATCTTTGGCTGTCCTGGAACTCACTCTGTAGATCGTGTGGTCCTTAACTCACAGATATCTGCCTGCCTCTACCTCCCAAGTGCTGTGATTAAAGGTGTATGTCACCACACCTTGAACTCCAAGAGATCTACCTGCCTCTGCCTTCCAAGTGTTGAGAATAAAGGTGTATGCCACCACACCCAACAACTCTTTCTTTTTCATTTTAAGGACTTTATCCTTTTTCTTTTCTCTCCTGAGCCTACATATATTTTTAAACACACTGTAAACCATTTAGAGGGTTTCTTTGTCTGTCCCACAGAACATAGCAGCATTATTTGTAATAGTTAGAACCTGGAAATAACATAGATGCCACTCAAGCCAGGAATGGATAAAGAAAGTGTGGCACATTTACACATTAGAGTACTACTCTGTGGTAAAAAAAAAAACAATGACATCTTGACTTTTGCATGCAAATGGATGGAACTAGAAAGCAAACATCCTGAGTGAGGTAACCCAGATCCAGAAATATTAACATGGTATGTATTCACTCAAAAGTGGATACTAGCTGTAAGGCTAAGGATATTGAGTCTAGTTCATGATCCTAGAGAAGTTAAATACCAAGTAGAACCCTAAGAAAAACATAAATACATCCACCTGGAAAAATGAAATGAACAAGATCATTTGACAAAATTGGGAGAATGAGAGTAGGGAGAGTAGACATGGCAGAAGGGAAATACTAGGGGAGAAGAAGAGGGGGAAGAGAACTTGAGGGAACAAGATAGTTGAGATGAAGGAAGGACAGAGATAAGAGCAAAGAAAGAGATATATTGGTTGAGGGAGCCATTATGGGGCTATCAAAAAAACCTGGATCTAGAGAAATTCCCAAGAATCCACAAGGATGACCCCAATTAAGACCCTAAGCAATAGAGAGAGGGTGCCTGATGTGGCTTTGTACTGTAGTCAGACTGATCTTAAGTATCACCATAGAACCTTCATCTAGCAACTTATGGAAACAGGCAGAGACCTGCATTGGAGCACTGGACTAAGCTAACAAAGTTCAGCTGAAGAGTGAGACTATGAACAAAAAGGTCAAGACTATGATGGGTGCACCCACTGAAACAGTTTACCTGAGCTAATGGGAGTTCACCAAGTCCAGTTGGACAGAGAAGGAAATAGCATAGGTCCAAACTAGTCCCTCTGAGTATGGGTGACAGTTGTATGGCTGGGCAGACTGTGGAACCACTGTTCTTGGCACCAGAATTTATCCCTACTGTTTATACTGACTTTTTTCGAGTCAGTTTTCTTTGGATGGATACCTTTCTCAGCCTAGATATAGCAGGGAGGACCTTGGACCATCCCTAAAGCAATGTGCCTTGCCCTCTCTGAGGAGTGGATAGGGGTGGGTTAGGGATATAGCTGGTGGAAATGGGAGGAGGGAAGGGAATAAAAACTATGATTGGTATGTTAAATGAAAAATAATAGTTTGTTTTCTTTGAAACAATAATAATTAAAACATAACAAATAAAGGAATTATGCTAAGAATTGAGAAGGAGGAACTTATAAAACTAAAAAGCTTCTTTACAATAAAGCAAATAATAATCAAGTTAAATAGCTCACAGAAAAGGAGTCTTTTTTCAGTTATGTACAATCTACAAGAAGTTACACAGTGTGTTCTAATTACACTTCATAAATTCTGTCTTTCATTGAAATTGGTTGTGTCATATCTCACATTGGACTGTAACATATTAAAAAGAAATATCTTGCTCAGCTTGGAGGCTGAATCTTGCTAAGTACATGGATACTCACAACATTTATTGAAATGAATCTGCATAGCTATGCATAATCATTAATAATTGCAGACTTGTGACTATTTTCCCTAAAGACATATCATTCAAATTCAGATAATTTTGAGCACCTACTTTGTTTTGATCACTGAGAAAGTCTTTAGAAATTAAACAATAAACCACAAGCCTATAATAGAATGTTTTACCTATCATTAAAGACAAAGGTAAATGTAGTGTTCATAATTTAAATCTCAGGCTATAGCATATTTTAGTGACATATATGCTTGTAAAGTGAGAAATACTTTGTTAAATCTGGTGCTGGGTTTTATGAACTTTGATTGATTTTGCTCAATTTGTGCTTTAATTTCCATCCTAAACATATTCTTTCACTTATTTTATTTTTTTGGAGAGAGAAAAAGATTTATTTTTCTTATAACTTGGAATTCATCACTAAGGGAAGTCAGGGTGATAACTCAAGGCAGGAACTTATGCAGAAGTTATGGAAGAGTCCTGGTTAGTACATGCTTGCCCTCCGTGGCTTGCTCTATCCATGATCTCCAGCCCAAAATGGGAATTCCCACATGTGCAGGGATGGCCACTTAAGAAATTAATTAATTAAGAAAATGTCCCACAGTTCTATAAATAGAATAATGTCTTACATTTACCTATCTTCTTGAAGAATGTTGTATATGGAGGGGTGATTAACAGTCTTTAAAAGGGGGACACAGATTTGTTACCAACTTTAGGCTGAATATTAACATAATATAACTACAACATTGGTAAACTTTTCATGGCTAAACAAAGATGGCTACTATTTAAGTCAGAGGTTCTGTTGCTGTGATAAAATACCATGACCAAATTCAAATTGGTGAGCAAAGGACAAAGGACTTACACTTTGTTGTTCACCACTGACAAGTCAGGACAGAAACTCAAACAGGTCAGGATCCTGGAGGCAGGAGCTGATGCAAAGGTCGTTGGAGTAGCATTGCTTACTGGCTTGCTCTTCATGGCTTCCTGGTGTTGGAAGCCCTTCTGTCTGTTTCTTTTTTGGTTAATAAATAAAGAAGCTACGTTGGCTTGTGATAAGGCAGAATAGAACTAGGTGGGGAAATTAAACTGAATGCTGGGGCAAAGTAGGAGGAGTCAGTGAGATGCCATGTAGATGCCACCTGATGTGCCCCTTAACTTTACCGGTAAACCACAAGACTTGTGATAAAATATAAAATAATGGAAATGGGTTAATTTAAGATATATAAGAGCTAGCTAGCAATACTATTAAGCTATTGGCCAAGCAGTGTTTAAATATTACAGTTTTCGTGTGATTCTTTTGAGTCTGAGAAGCCAGGAATGAATGAACAGCCTCCGTCAAAAGCTACCTCAACCTGGCTTCTTACAGAACCCAAGACAAGGCATGACACCACCCACCATGGGCTGGTGCCTTCCACATTGATCAGTAAATGAAAAAAAAATACCTTATAGCTTATTGTCGTGGAGCCATTTCCTCAACTAAGGCTCCTTCCTCCTTGATGACTCTAGCTTGTGCCAAGTTGACATAGAAAACCAGCCAGTACAGCTACAAATGAAGAAACAAAAACAAACAAAAAAGATTGTTCTCTGATCTATTGTTAACGTAACTCTTAATGATGTTTACATGTGGATATGAACAGACACTCATTTCTTTCTGCACAAATGTGATCATAGTTTTACATGTTGCTTCTTTATGAACTCAGTAATTATCATGTCTTTCCTTCTCATAGATACATTTTAAGTTATTAATGATCTTTTTCTTATTTATTTATTTATTTTACATTTTTACTGCAGTTTTCTCTCCCTCCAATTTTCTCAACCCCTCTGCTAAGTTCCTTTCTGCCTCCAAACCCTCATCTATTCCTCTTCTATTTCTACTCTGTAAAGGGCAGGGCTTCTATGAGTATCAACAAAACATGGCATTTTAAGTTGTAGAAAGACTAAGCACCTTGCCTTGTACTAAGGCAGGACAAGGTAACCAAATAGGAGGAGCAAGTCTCCCAAAGCAGAAAAGTTAGTTACAGCTTCTGCTCCCACTGTTAGAATTCTCCAAGAAAGCAAATCTGCACAACTGCCACATCTATTCAGAGGGTCTAGGTCAGTTCTATGCAGACTCCATGGTTGTTGGTTCGCTCTCTGTGAGCTCCCATGAGCACAGGCTAGATAATACTGTGAGTTCCCTTGTGATGTCCTTTACTCTTTGGCTACTATAATCATTCATACCTCATTTCAGCAGGATTCCTGAGGTCCACTAAGTGTTTGGCTGTGGTCTCGGTACGTCTTTCCACTCATTGATGGATAAAGCCTCTCTGATGATTATTGGCCTAGGAACCAATCTATGAGTATAGCAGAGCAATGTTAGGCATAAATTGTCTCTCCTATTGGAAACATTTTCTACTTAATTAAGGAAATGCATGTTTTATTGCTCCACTTAAGGCCATATAGCATGTCTGGTACTCAAGTAAAAAAGTTTAAGATTTGTAATTTTCAGTTTATTTCATGTTGTTATTTTAAATAATGTGGAAATATCCTCATGCATGTATATTCTATTTTTAATAAACCAAGTACATGCGCTACAATGTAGTCAGCAGGATTAATAGAAAAACCACTCTTAAATACTCCTTACAAAAAAGTGTTAATTTGTTGAAAGAAGAGCCATCAAGACACACTAGAGAATGCATTTATCAGGAAGTATGTCAATGTTTTCATTCGAGTTCTCTCTAAACCTGAGTTACTTTCAGGAATTTGACTCTGAAAATGATACTTTTCTCTAGAGAAGATTAGAAACTCCAATGAAACTAATGGCTAAAGATTTTGGATGTTATTACTTTCACAAGGTTGTCCGTGCCTGGTTTACTTTATATTATCACCACCATATAGCAATAACTTGGTAATTTAAAGGCAGAATTTTATTTCCTCATTAATTTGTAAATTGAGATGTGTGACATGAAGGCATTAGAATCTAGAAAGTTTCTTCTTACTGTGGCCACATATAGCCAATCAGTAGAGGGACAAGCAATGTTGGAAGGCCTATGGCTTAGTTTTAAATCAGCATATGAATGCATGTTTAGTGGGTTTCTAAGAGGCAAAGACTATGGAGAAGTTCTCTTACTCAGCAAGGAGCAATAGACCTTGAGATAGCTCAGAATTCTTTTGAGACTGCTCAGCCTACTTGCTCTCTTCTCTCTCATAATATTGATGATTCTCTTTGCAGATTTTAGTTTCATTTTGATTTATTACCCTTTATAGGAGGCTTAGGCTTGTAGGACACTTTTTCAGTTTAGCGAAACACAAGGTGACTGTGTGCAAGACATTTATGGAAAATCACCCCTGCATCTGTAAATATGCTTTGATGGGTTTTGAGTGATATTGTTTTTTTTTTCTTTTTTTATTTATTATTAAAGATTTCTGTCTCTTGAGTGATATTGTAATTCATAAAAATGTGTGCTTCTGTGTATCACCTTGTAGTTTTATAAAGACATAATGTATCGGGTTCGATATTTCATCAAACTAGAAAAATGCTGGGCACTGTTTTTGGTTTAAAAGTTGTTTTGATGTAAAAGTTGGGAACAAACTTTGCTGGTGGTTAACACTGGAGGAAAGAGAAAATATGCTACTTGTGTGGAACTCATCTGGTGGTTGTATAATTCTTTTGCCACTGATGCCCTTCCCCTGTCTCAGGACCTGAACCAGGACTGTAGTTGGGTGGCAGCAAAGCAAGTTACCCATAAAATTATTTTAGAGTGCTCTTATGGAGGTTTCCATTCCCCAAGGAGGATGAAACCGCCAATAAAGTGTTTTCTGGAGAATTCCATCATTGACAATATCTGGATTAGAAAAGCTTTGATTCAAAGGGTAGCACCAACAAGATAAATTAATCACATTAAAAATGATGGGGTAGTGCTGTGGGAAGTCCTTTTGTTTATATGTTGCATTTATTGGTTAATGAATAAAGAGATTGCCTTCGACTATAGCAAGGCAGAACTTATCTAGGAAAGGAAAACTAAACTGAATGCTGGGAGAAAGAAGGCAGAGTCAGGAGAAGCCACCATGTAGCCCTGCTGGAGACAAACTTTGGAACTTTTGCTGGAACTTTCACCAGAATTTTACCTGGAATACCACAGCCATGTGGTAATACACAGATTAATGGAGATAGGTTAATTTAGGATATAAGAGTTAGCCATAAATACAAATAAGCTATTGGCCAAGCAGTATTGCAAATAACACAGTTTCTTGTTATTATTTTAGGGCTAAGCAGCTAGGAACAAACAAGTAGCCTCTTACAACAAATTGGTATGACAACGTGGTCAACTATATTCATGTAAAACCTGAGAGAGCTTAAAAAGGAATTCTAGACAGAAAAAAAAATCAGAGTTTAACATAGCTTCTTGCTCTGCCTGCTGGCAGCATGCTGCAGTTCCTTTAAGAGAGGTCTTACTGATTCAGCAGTAGCAGAAAAAAAAAAGCCATGCACTTTTGAAATGGCAGCTTCCCAGGCCATGCTGCTAACACAAACATCTTTATCTCCTTCAGTGGTTCAGCTATGGAAATTTAAATGGGTTCTGTGGGCAGAGTTCCTTAATGATGATATAGACCTTCTATGTGCCTAAAAATGAGAATGTGCATGATTCTTATAGGCAGTGAACATGTCTCCGCCATGCTAGACTGGGCAAAGCAAGCAGACAGGGCCATATTTGCCCTAGCAATACTGTCTCTTAGATTTTTAAGAAATACTTAGCATTTTAAGAAGTAGTCCTGGTCAGAAAAGGTTTACGGGTACACAAATTTAGATGGAAAAGACCTCTAAACAGATCACGGTGTTGGATAAATGTACATAGGCTTGGGAGAGAGAAGAAAAAGAATATCAAGAGTTATAAAAAGAAGTAAATGGTTTTTAAAGAAGGTACACTCTTTAAATAGACAGAGTACAGACAGTCAGATTAAAAGGAGTAAAAAAAATGTCACATAAAGATGGAATAGACACAGAGAGTCTGGATTATGTATACTATTGTATTTTCTTTGAATTTTTTGATTGCTGAGAGACATTTGATTCTGGGGACTGCTAAGCTAAAGCAACATATATGTTTTAAAGGTTTCTTGATTCCAAAATTTGAGTCTAAGGATATGTTGCTTTGGAAAAGTCGTTCCTCTTTTGTTTCCACAGAGGATGAGAATGTATGAAACCTTTACAATCTAATGTAGTTTGACAGACCAAGACCCTCAGAAAGGTTACCATGAACATCCCCAAAAATTACTTCATCCAAGAAAAAGCAGGAAGCAGTTTGGAGAGAACTACACCTATATTCCCAAATATTGTTTATAAATGTTTCTTTATATTTAAAGGGGGATATGCTATACAGCTGAATACTTTGCATTGGTATGAATCTTGGTTTATTAATATAAATTTAAGATCAATTTTGTTATATGTCTATTTCTACTCTTGATATAGGTATTGTGTTTGTGTTCATCATTTAAAAATGTAATGTATAATTAAGAAATACAGGTTGCTAAATAGTTATCTATTATACTGATGCTTGTAGTCAAGTTAGTTAGGTTTTCTAGATATACAGAGATATATTTCAGTTAGATAGGTATTCTTCATATCTTTCAGAGACCTTCAAAATATAGCATTTAAAATGTTTTAAGAATTTAGGACTTTTTATGACAATGAGACACATCTGCTCTTGGCAGCACCAATTACTTCAAGAGAAATATGGGCATCAGTGAGACTCCTTATGGATTTTTCTAGCCATTTGGGCAAGAAAGTGATCTTGCCTGTACTACTTGATGTCATGCTGTATGAACTGGACATGTGGGACTCACAGCAAAATGACTGCTGAATTTGCCATAAAAAGGCAAGACCGTCCTTCAGGGTTCCTGCTTCATGAAATAGTCTTCCAGACATTCTGTAGGACACAGAAAAAAAGTGATTGACAAACTGCCAGTATAGGCAAAACTGTTTTTGAAATTCCTGCTTGATGGAAAGGTCTGTCAGATAATATAGGCCAGTAGCTGAAGATGGATGCCAACAAGGTTACAGAAGACTTTTGGGTAACTGTCCAAGTAGCAAGATGTCTCTGTCAGTTCCAGAGTTTTAGAAGTCACATACAATGCACTTCCTGTTTATTAAGTAATATTATATCTTTCTGGAGTCTTTGATTGAGTTGAAGAATATATAGATATAGTTTTTCTTAGTTATGATGAAAGATAAAGTAGATATAAATATTGTAACTATAATCCTTCCTTGATAACTATTTTGTTATATGTAATTTTACTATGTTAAAGTTAAAACTTTCCTTTTTTATTTAAACAGAAAAGGTGAAATTATGAGGTCCTTCTCTTTATTTGTTGCTTTTATTGGTTAATGAATAAAGAAACTGCTTTGGCTTATATCAAGGCAGAGCTTAGCTAGGTGGGGAAAACTAAACTGAATGCTGGGAGAAAGAATGAGGAGTTAGAAGAGGCCATTTAACCCCACCAGAGACAGATGTTAGAACTTACCCAGTAAGCTGCAGCTATGTGGCGATACACAGATTAATAGAGATCAGTTAGTTTAGGATATAAGAGTTAGCCAGAAATACATTTAAGCTACTTCCCAAACATTATTGTAAATAATATGGTTCTGTGTGATTATTTCAGATCTGAACAGCTGGGAACAAACAGGAGGACTCTTATAACAGGGTAGGATACTGAATAAATTAATCAAGGAATTTTACTTTATTTCCATAATACAAATGGTAGCATCATATTTTAGGAGATACAATAATCTCTAAATTATATAGGTAAGAAGAAAACCATTGGAGTAGTTAAACTAACAGACATTGGGAGCAGAAAAGAATTTTAAAAATAATTAAATCATAGTTCTGTGTTGCAGTTTGAATGTAATAATCCTCCATAAACTCAGAGGAACTGGCACTATTAGGAGATGTGGCTTTGTAGCAGTAGTTTTGGCCTTGCTGGAGTAGGAGGAAGTGTGTTACTGTAGGGGTGGACTTTGAGGTCTTATATATGCTCAAGTCACTTCCAGTTTTCAGTTCACTTCCTGTTGCCTGCTCAAGAGGTAGAATTGTTAGTTACATCTCCAGTTTTATGTCTAACTGCAGGCTTCCATGTGCCACCATGATCATAATGAACTAAAACTCTTAAATGTAAGAGGCCCAATTAATGTTTTCCTTTTTAAGATTGCCATGGTGATAGTATCTCATCATAGAAACAAAATCTTAACTAATACACACAGTAACTCAGACATTTAATTTAGTAAACTGTAGAAGAGAGTGTGTACTATACCCTTGAAAGCTTTGGTGGCGGTAGTGTTACTAGAGGCTACTGAGAATATACAACAGATGACAATTGATATACATAAAGTCATTCTACCAGACTAGCAACTATCTGATGGAGAGAAACTTGTGACGTAAGACTTCTAATACCATTGCCTATGTATAATTTTGCCTGTGTAAGTTTTCTTATATGTCATTCAAACAAGCTATGGGTATTTTCCCCACTGCCTGTATGTTTATCTCATGTGTATATTCCATTTACTGGGCACACATATAGCTGTAGGTAATCACAGTGGTAATTTCTGCTTAAGCTGTCTAATTCTGATGAACAGAAATCATACTTGGATGTTTTTCTTTATTCAGACTGACTCAGTCACAAAGACATCTAATTTTAGGCTTCAGAACAAATTCAAAGCAAACTGGTTGCCCCTGGAGATGAATATCTAGTTGCCCCTGGAGGCTACTATACAAGGCCAATTTCCCAGGTGTTTATTGCTGATTCAAGCTCAGGCACAAAGTAACTTCAGCAGTCACAGCTTTCTCAGCAATGACCTTTCTGCATGAACTCCTAACCTTAAGGTTCAGTCAACCAACTATTTATTGTTTAAGTACTGAATTTCAACATTATTTTCTCTCTGGTAAATCTGATCACTTAGAGCTATGTGAATGAACAAGCATTAATCACCGGCCAGTCAGCACAACCTCCCTAGTCAGAAAGACACTGTGTGATCAGTTTGTGTTCTGTTTCTGGTTCTTTACTCAAGAAGTGCTGTGTGACCCAGGGGATTTTGCTGAAAAGTAGGAAGGGGAAAATGTAAGAGAAGTGACTGTGTATGCTGAAAAGGAGATCCAGCTGAGTGTATAGCAGGAGATATGAGATGTAAGAAGAATTAGGAGAAAAATGTGAGCTTGTGTGTGTGTGTGTGTGTGTGTGTGTGCTGAAAGAAGGATGCAGCTCAATGTGCAGAGAGAAAGAGAAGTAGGGAGAGATGTAGCTGGGTGATAAGGTAGATACAGAAGATGTAGCTGTATGGAAGTGAGATAAGTATGTAGGAATGATGTGGCTGATTAAAACGTGTGAAGGTATGGAACTGTGTGGAGTGTGAATCGAAAGAATATGGAGAATGTAACTGTGAAAATAGACGTAACTATGTATAGTGTGTGGCTCTGTAGAACAGAGATGTGTATATGTGAAGAGAGATATGTAACAGTATGTAAAGAGATTTTATTGTGTAGAGAGATTGTCAAGAAAGAAAGATTACTGAAGATGAAGTACAAGAGAAGGTTACCATCAGGAAAGCATGCACTTGTTCCTTTTATAGTTGCCATGAGAGAACATTTGTTTTCTTATTTACTATCAGATACAAAATTTGGCCATATGATGGAGAAGAAATTTTCCTAACCCTCACTGCTCTGAGGCATTCTTTTCTACAGCCCGAATGCAGTCCTAGAAGCTGGTCTCTTGGGTTATAACATTAGAATTACATCTACCCACTGAAAAACAATTTACATAAGAACAATTGATTCTGTAGACCTGAAAAAGTAAGTTTGTTAGGGGAATTAATAAATGTTAATGTTTTCAAACCATGATTAACAAGTAATCTAAAATAAATAATAGATTTACAAGGACAAACACAAGCAATATTAAATTGAAAAGAGTCAATTTGAACATTAATTTGAACCTGTCTTTGAAAAAAAGACACATTTACTTTGTTTCATTAATGAAAATTATAGATAAAAATAAGATCAACATTAGTTTGAGAGAATAATATATATAAACTAAGAAAAAATATTATGTAGAATTTTATACTAATAATTTGCAAAAACATTAACACAATAATCTAAAAATGTATGTAGTAATCAATACCCAGAAGGAAATTTTAGAAAATTTCCACTCTAAAGATTTCTATGTTTAGGCTTGCGAACTATAGGCTTAATGTCCTTTGTTTATGGCGAGAGTTCACTAATGAGTACATACCATATTCATCTTTTGGGGTCTGTTTTATAGATCCTTCTGGAAATTGGAAGCAAACAAGATTGCTGGGCAAAAATTGGGAGCATGAGGGTGGAATTAGGGGTGGGGGTGGGATTGAAGGAAGGGGAGAAGGGGAGAGAGAAGGGAGAGAGGAAGGACTGGAGAGAGCTTGTGAGAGTGGGAGGGTAGAGATGGAGGAAGGGCGGATATAGGAGCAGAGAGAAGATACCTACATTAAGGGAGCCATTTTAGGTTTGGCAAGAGATTTGGCTCTAGAGGGGATTCCAGGTGTCCACGGGGATGTCCCCAGCTAGGTCCTTGGGCAGCAGAGAAGAGTGTATCAGAACTGGCGTTGCCCAACTATCACACGGATTATTATCTCTAGTATCACCATAGAATCTTCGTCCAGCAACGGATGGAGATAGAGACAGAGACCCTCATCAGAGCAACGGACTAAGCTCCCAAGCTCCAGTTGAGGAGCAGAAGGAGGAAGAAGATGAGCAAGGAAGTCTGGACAAGAGGGGTGCGTCCACCCACTGAGACAGTGTGCCTGTTCTAATGGGAGATCACCAAATCCAACTGGACTGGGACTGAATGAGCATGTGATCAAACTGGACTCTCTGAATGTGGCTAACAATGGGGGCTGACAGAGACGCCATTGATAAGGCACTGGGATTTGTTTCTACTGCATGTTCTGGCTTTTTGAGAACCTAGTCTATTTGGATGCAAAGCTTTCTAGGCCTGGATGGGGGTGGGCTTGAGCTTCCCACAGGGCAGGGAAGGAGAGAAGGGGAGGAAGGAGAGTAAGTGGGAGAGTGGGAAAGGAATGGGAGGAGGGGAGGAAGTGTAAATTTTTGAATGGAAAAAAATAAAAAATAAATAAAAAATATTTTCAAGTGTAAAAAAAAAGATTTCAATGTTTATTGACCTAAATAATTCCCACAAGTATTTATGCTTCCCTTAAACATCGAACTAAAATTATCTATTTTTAAATAAATAAATAAATTTTTAAATAAATAAATAAATAAATAAATAAATAAATTCCTCCTGAATATTAACCTTCATCAGGCGATGAAAGGAGACAGAGACAGAGACCCACATTGGAGCACCGGACTGAAATCTCAAGGTCCAAATTAGGAGCAGAAGGAGAGAGAGCACGAGCAAGGAACTCAGGACCGCGAGGGGTGCACCCACACACTGAGACAATGGGGATGTTCTATTGGGAACTCACCAAGGCCAGCTGGCCTGGGTCTGAAAATACCTGGGATAAAACTGGTCTCGCTGAACAGAGCGGACAATGAGGACTACTGAGACCTCAAGAACAATGGCAATGGGTTTTTGATCCTACTGCACCTATTGGCTTTGTGGGAACCTAGGCAGTTTGGATGATCACCTTTCTAGACCTGGATGGAGGTGGGTGGTGCTTGGACTTCCCACAGGGCAGGGAACCCTGACTGATCTTTGGGCTTACGAGGGAGGGGGACTTGACTGGGGGAGGGGGAGGGAAAGGGGAGGCGGAGGTGGGGAAGAGACAGAAATCTTTAATAAAAATAAATAAATAAATAAAAATAAAAAAATAAATACAGCAGAGGAAAACATTTGAACTTAGGAGATATTACTTACATAACCCAAATAATCATTCTAGTATAGTATGATATTATGTTGCATGACAGGCCTTCTTTGTGTAAATATGTGCATATATATGCATCTAACTTGCATCTAAAAATAAAAAATATTTCAAATGAAATAAGCAATTTAAAACAGAGTTGTGGTAATGAGTTCAATGGTGTAACTCATAAGGTTTAAAACAGAGATTATGAGTAATCTAAAAACACTTGAATGGTTCAATACATTAGCAAATTAATGTGATCATCTTTGACAGCAAAAGACATTTGATGATTTCAACACATGCTTAACCGAATAATAAAACTCTTATGAATCTAAATTTAGATATAAATTTTTTATCAAGAAAAGAAAGTTCACTTGAAGAAATCACGTCTAATCATACTTAACATAGAGAAAAATATTGTTGAAATATATGACAAAATATGGAAAATTACAACTGTTGACATAATTTAGGATAAGATTATCAAATTAAATAGAATAAAATGTAAAAATTGTTTAAATAGATTAAAATTGATGATTTTAATTAATGGGGGAATCTAAAACATTCTTTAGAAATAGGTTTTGGAGCAATTGTAGAGAAAACATATGCTAAATGTCTGATCAAACTGCCAAGTTTCATTTAAATTTTATACTCCTGTTGAAAAAAATAAGCATTAAAATTAATCATTATCATGTAAATGTATTAATTCAACAAGCAATAACTGGAGGGAAATACTTAGATATATTCTCATAGTGAAGAAGCTGCTTATAGACCATATTGTATGAACTCCACAGGTTATATTTGAGAATATGTGTGACTATACAAATACATATATACATGTACTAACAACTGTTTGTTGTTAAACAACTCTTAAAAAAACAAAAATTTGAAGGAGAACATGACAGGTTTTGGAGGGTGTAGGGTGGGGCCAGCCCCTCCTTGGGGGGGGGCGGGCTTGCCTCGGGAGAAGGTTTACTTATAAATCGGGCCACGTGCCCCTTCCTGTTTCCTGTGCTCTGCGGGAACCTTGGATCTGTAATTCTAATTTCCCCCATTAAAGCTGTGTATATATTTCTTACAAATTGTCTGCATTAATCTAAGCCGCTACACATTTGGCATTCACATTTGGCGGGGGGGGGGGGGGGGGGGGGGGGGGAGGGCGCGAGCTAGATCTTTACCAGCCTTTGGGAACAAAATTAGCTACCGGAGCTCAGGAAGCGCGTTTGAAATCAAGTGCGTAGCCCATTAGCTAACAGCACGCTTCTGGGTGCCGCTTATGCTTTTAGTTTGTGACTCGGGCCTCAGGCCTCACTGCCGAATCTGAGATACACCCGCTTGCTGCCCGCTCACTCGCCGGAGCAATTAACCCCTCCCTGCCTGCTTTGGCGTTTGGAGCGGAACCCGGAAGCTCAAATACCTGCGGTTTTGCAACACAAGCCACCACAGCGGCAGATTTGGTCTGATTCAAAGTGACCCCTTCCGCAACCACTCTAACTCCTCAGGCAGAACAATAAATTTCAGTTTTGAGTTGTTTCAGACCGGCTCTCCACGTGGACTCAAGTGGACTCTTTTGCCACCACTGGCAGGAACCAGTCATTGCAGGTAAATTTTTTTTTCTTTTATAAATAAAATGTCTGAGAACATTACTATTCAGGACTTTAACAGTCTTTTTGAGTGTGCCATGTGGGAGATTTTACAAGAGGTGTCTAGCACCCCGCATCTATGGATCTTTCTGGGATTAGTAGTATTTCTTGGTATTATGTAGTTTGATAATAGGAATATGATGAAGACTTTACGAGATGAATCCAGGATTCTTAAGGCAGAGGTTGAACGTTTAAAAACAATTGAGAAGGACAATAATCTTCTCAAGAATCAGTTTGAAGTTTTACAGGAAGAGAACAGATCTTTGTTTAAAAATTTAGAAAAGGTTCAGGCTGATGTTAAGGAGAAATTCATTACTATGGAAGAAGGAACAGCTGATTTGGATCATAAATTTCAGCAGTCCCTTTCTGTAGGAACTGAAACATTAACTGAGAGAATCAAAACTGCTGAATGTGACAATCGAATTTTGTCTATATCTTATGACAGATTGGCGGAAAGATTGTCAATACAAGAAGGCACGGTTTATGCCATAAAAATTATGTCCAAAGAAGAGAAGTTATCTCTAATGGACAAACTTCATACTTTAGAATCCTCAATGAAGGCTTTGGAACATAATTCTGGACAGGAGATACAGGCATTGCAGAAGGCAATGATGAATAGAATTGAAAAGATTGAGGAATTTCTAAATTCTGATGAAGAAGAGCAAATGGTAGAAAGGCAAATTTTAACTACATCTGTGGGCAAATCCCTCTGGCACAATTTCCACAAAGCTCTACCTACAGCTCTACCTGCCTTTCCAGTAATAACAACACATAAGGTGATTGGTTCCAGAAACCCTAGGGTCATCAAGGAAGATACATGGGAGCCTGTCCGTATGAATGATCTCAAAGAAATTAAACAGGCTGTCATGAATTTTGGGATACACGCCTCTTTTGTTAAAGAGATGCTAAAATCTTGGGCCACAACAAGCAGAGCAATCCCCTCCGACTGGTTTCAGCTGAGCTCTGTGGTCCTTGAGAGTGGACCGCAATTGAAATGGAAATGCTTATTAGGGCAAGTGGCTAGACTTTTAGAACAGCAAGAAAAGGCAAAGGGAAGTGGCATTTCCCTAGATAAAATTCTAGGTGAAGGACTCTTTTCCGACCCTCAGGAACAAGCTAATTTGGATGAAAACACACTCTCCATGTGTACTATAGCAGCCTTAAGGGCTTAAGGCTTGGGACAGGGTACAAGACCCAGGACAGAGAATGGAATCATTTGTCAGAGTTAAACAGGGTCAGAGAGAACCCTTTAGTGATTTTTTACAAAGACTTACTAAGGCTGTACAAATAGGGATATCTGACCCAGAAGCAAGACGTATAATGATTGAGCCTTTGGCTTATGAAAATGCAAATGTGGAATGTAAAAGGATTTTTGGGGCCTTTAAAGTTCAGATCAGCGCCCTTGGAAGAATGGGTCTTGCATACACTGAATGTTGATACATTTGACTATGGCACTGCAGCATGGGTAGAAGAAGCAATTTCCAATGGTAAAAGGAGACACCAGAATACCAAATGTTTTAACTGTGGCAAAATGGGTCCTATGAAAAGGAATTGTAAACAACAGATTTTCAGAAATAATAATAGTGCATCTTCTAGAAGTACCAGAAATAGGAGGACTCAGCCTTCAGGTTTATGTAGAAGATGTGGAAAAGGCAGACACTGGACGAATGAATGCAGGTCTACAAGAGATAGACAAGGCAACCTGATACAGACGGGAAACGTGAGAGGGGGGCCTCACAGGCCCCCATGGCAAACATGGTTCAGTCATTTCCAGTTTCTGCAGAGAACGTGCCTCGTCAGGACAATTAGGAAGCCCCATGCCTACTGTTACAAACAATAATGATCAGAAAGATGAGTTACGTGTGTTTTGGCAAACTTCTATAAATGATCAAAGACCTAAGCTGAGAGTGTGTGTAAATGGCATTTTTATTACTGGCCTGCTGGACACAGGTGCTGATGTAAGTATCATTACCCCAGAATCTTGGCATCCATATTGGCCTCTTCAGAATGTAAATGTTCAGCTCCTGGGAGTTGGAACCCTATCTCGAGTAAGGCAGAGCATGAGATGGGTTGAATGTATAGGGCCAGAGGGGCAAATAAGAAAATTAAGGCCATATGTAGCCAATATTACAATGAATTTATGGGGTCGTGACCTATTACAACAATGGAATACCCAAATTAACATTCCTGCTACTTCTAGAGCCTATATTTCTGAGAATAATATTAAAAGATATTACAAACGGAGAAAACCGGCCATTCAGGCCATACAAGAACAAGCAATTGTAGTCCCTTCAGAGAAACCAACAGCCCTGCCTCTAAAATGGTTGACTGAGAAACCAATATGGACAAAGCAATGGCCTCTAGCTGAGGAAAAGTTACAGGCTTTAGAACAGCTGGTACAAGAACAATTAGATGCTGGAAATATAGAAGAATCTACCAGCCCTTGGAATTCTCCTGTATTTGTGGTTAAGAAAAAATCCGGTAAATGGAGAATGGTGACAGATCTCAGAGCTATCAACAAGGTTATTCAACCTATGGGCCCTCTGCAATCTGGAATCCCTTTGCCCTCTTTATTACCAAAAGGATGGCCTCTCATAGTTATTGATTTAAAGGATTGCTTTTTCACTATACCTTTACAAAAAGAAGATAGAGAAAAATTTGCCTTCACAGTGCCTACTTATAACAATTCTCAACCTTCCAGGAGGAACCACTGGGCCATCCTCCCCCAGGGTATGTTAAATAGCCCCTCCTTGTGCCAATATTTTGTGAACCAACCATTGCAAATAATATGCAAGAAATTTCCCAAATCTATAGTATACCATTACATGGATGACATTTTGTTATCTGATTCAAACATGGATACCTTGAACAGACTGTTTGAAGAAATAAAGATACTTTTACCTAAATGGGGATTGCAAATTGTTCCTGAAAAGATACAGAAAGGAGATTCTGTTAATTATTTAGGTTATAAAATAGGTTTGCAAAAAATTAAGACACAAAAGGCACAAATTAGGAGAGATCGCCTACAGACTCTTAATGACTTTCAAAGTCTGTTAGGAGACATTTCCAGTCTACGACCAGCTATTGGGATAACATCTGATCTAATAATTCATTTGAACAAAACCTTGGAAGGTGATAAAGATTTAAACAGTCCCAGGGAATTAACAGCTGAAGCAGAAAAGGAACTGACAATGATTGAGGAAAAATTACAACAGGCACATGTGGACAGGGTGAATCCAGAGCTCGATTGTATTCTCGTCATATTACCATCAAAAATTTCTCCTACAGGAATTTTAATGCAGAGAGATGATATTATCTTGGAATGGATCTTTTTACCACATAAACCAAGTAAGAAACTGAAAACTTATGTGGAAAAGGTCTCTGAGTTAATTATAAAAGGCAAGCTGAGACTTCGTCAACTAGCAGGCATAGACCCAGCAGAAATTATAGTGCCTTTCACTGCTGATGAACTAAAGAAATTATGGGAAGATAATGAACCATGGCAAAGAGCTTGTGCTAATTTTTTGGGAGACATTAATAACAACTATCCAAAAAGCAAGAGGCTTAACTTCATAAAGAGAACTTCTTGGATCCTTCCTCGAATTGTCCGTGATGCTCCAATAACTGGAACCCGTACATTCTAAACTGATGCCAATAAATCAGGGAAGGCAGGTTACAAATCAGAAGACTTGGGTAAGGTAGAACAAAGTCCTTATGATTCTGTCCAGAAGGCAGAATTATATGCCATTCTTATGGTGCTAAGGGATTTTAAAGAACCTATTAATATAGTTACTGATTCACAATACGCAGAAAGAGTTATTTTACATATTGAAACTGCTGAATTTATACCTGATGATACAGAACTAACCTCATTGTTTATCCAGGTTCAAGATTTGATCAGGGACAGGCTTTGACCTATATACATAACACACATCAGATCCCATATGGGTCTGCCAGGTCCTCTAGCACAAGGTAATGCAGAAATTGATCAATTATTGATTGGTAGTGTGCTACAAGCCTCTGAATTTCATAAAAAACATCATGTTAATAGCAAAGGTTTGAAGAAAGAGTTTTCTATTACATGGCAACAAGCTAAGGAGATTGTAAAGAAATGCCCTACTTGCTCTTTCTATAACCAAACGCCACTGCCAGCAGGGGCTAATCCAAAGGGCACCCATAGGAATGAAATCTGGCAGATGGATGTGTTCCACTTTGCAGAATTTGGCAAACTGAAGTATGTTCATCACACCATTGACACTTATTCAGGCTTTCAGTGGGCAACTGCATTAAGTTCAGAAAAAGCTGATTCAGTAATCACTCATTTATTAGAAGTCGTGGCTATCATGGGCATACCTACACAAATAAAGACAGATAATGGTCCTGCTTATCTCTCTAGGAAAATGAAACGTTTTTTTGACTATTACAATATCAAGCATGTTACAGGTATACCATACAATCCTATAGGTCAAGCAGTCATAGAAAGAGCAAATCGAACTATAAAGGATATGTTGAACAAACAGAAAGGGATGGAAAACACCCCCAGAAATAGGTTACATAATGCTTTGTTAACCTTGAATTTTCTCAACGCTAATGAGAAGGGATCAACGGCTGCAGAAAGACATTGGATAATGGAAAAGTCTACTGAACTAAATTAACCAGTTTATTTCAAGGATGTGCTGACCTCACAATCAAGCCAGGAGATGTGCTGCGTTGGGGAAGGGGTCTTGCTCTTATCTCCACAGGTGAGGAAAAGTTGTGGATACCGTCAAAATTAATAAAGGTTCGGTTTGAAGAAGAAAAGCCACTTGGAAAAGATAAATAACAATTAATTCACAAGGATGGCAAGCATACTGATGGTAAGGAATACAGATAGGTTGGGGGCAGGGTTCTTTTCTTATCTCCACAGGAAAATACTCATCTTCAAAGAATTAAAGAGACCCTGAATTTAATTACTGATGGATGGAAACCAATTATGACCCACTAAGGATCCACAATAAAATTCTATACATTCTGTAAGTAGTGATTTTTTTATATATATACATATGTTTTATTGAACACTTCTTTATAAATATGTAGAGCTGGTTTTGGAGATGGACTATGGCCCAGTCCCTCTTCAATTCCAAGCCAGTTGATAAGAGATATCTCAGAGTTTCTGTCTCAGGTCAGGAGCCATGAAATGGGACAGCATAAGAATAATTATATACTTGATAAACTTTCTTTGCCTTTCCTCATATCTGTGTCTTTCTTTATATGTCAGTATATGTCCTTGTTGTTAATGTTTAAACTCCCCATAACAAGCAACAAATTTTCCTACAGTACTCTTTGAAGTTTCCAGGATGAAGATGGGGCCCCACAACATCAACTCAATCTGGTTTTTATGACGTCATGAATTTTTTTAAGCGCTAATTTTAGACCTGTTTTTTGGTACCAACTACATGAGTCAATTTCGAATGGTGCACATTTTTGACAACACTCTGGCCGGACCTTCTCAAAATGCTCAGAGACTAGTTATAATTTTTTTAGGTCAAAGGTTAATTTGGGAATTTTACCATCATTTGCTTTCACAGGAGCCCCTAAGAAGAACGACGCCCCCATGTCAGCTAGAAGCAATTTTAGAGGACAATGTCCCCTCTCCCAACAGGGTTAGGGACATCTTTTATTGGTTGGTTTAGGGTTGAGGGGGTGGCGAGATATTTTATGGAATTAGAAAAAAAAATAAAAATAAATAAATAAAAAATGGGGGGATTAACTGGTTTGATGGGATGATTGGTATTTATGATTTACTGTTTTTAGAAAATTATATTGGTACTGTTTCTTGTATATTGATACATTGAATATTGAATGTGAGTGTTCCTACCTCTATTTTTGTATAAGAGTATGCTTATATTGTATTGATACATCTACCATATCACAATGTATATTTCTACCTCTGATACTATTTATGTTATAACATTGTTTACATTTGATATGTAATGACATTGTTTACAGGTGAAGATCATTGTCTTCATATATTGCACAGTTGTTTATTCTCTTAGTCTTCAAGTTAGATAGGTATTGAGAATGATATGTTTGTCATATTTATTTTTAGGTTAATCAGGTCTTTTAGATACATAGAGATTATATTTAGTATAGATAGTATAATCTTCAGCCTCTTCGAAGAGCTGTAGAAAATGGCCATTAATCTAACCTAGAATTCTGTGCCAACGAGACACAATTACTCCTGGCAACGCCACTCTACTCCCGAGAGAACGTTGAGCACCAAAGACACTCCACTGGGAGCTTGTCTTCTTGGCAGAACTGGCCTTTGGGTTAAGAAAAGTCCATACCTCAACTACTGACAAAGGTATGAAACAGGATTGCCTTATCTTGCCAAGACAGGGTAGGATAATTCTAAGAAAGCTCCTTGCATTTGATAATGGTATGTCAGTTATATTAGGCCTTAGCCAAAGTTGGTTGACTCAACATTGCAAACGAGACTTTGGGTGATTGCTCAGGTAGTCAGTCGTCTCTGTCATTTGTTGCACATTTTGGATATCTCTCATTTGTTAAGTAATATTTATTCCCTTCTCAGATCTTTGACGGAGTTGAAGATTATATAATTGTAGTTACTCTCTACATTATTTAGATTCCTTGAGATAGAATATCTAGCAAAATTTTTATTCTCAGTATTGTTTGTTATATTTATTATTTGTTATTATTGTTTATAGTTGTATTTGGTTTAGTTCTGTCTTATTTAGACAAAAGGGGGAGATGTAGGGTTGGGCCAGCCCCTCCTTGGGGGGCAGGTTTGCCTCGGGCGAAGGTTTACTTATAAATCGGGTGCGCGGCCTCCCGCGCCCCCCTTCCTGTTTCCTGTGCTCCGCAGGAACCTTGGATCTGTAAGTCTAATTTCCCCCATTGAAGCTGTGTATATATTTCTTACAATTTGTCTGCATTAATCTACGCCGCTACACATTTGGCGTTCACAGGAGGGAAAAAAAAGAGAAATGGAGTAATTAAAATATAATTTCAAAATTAAACAAAAACTCGTAATTGATAAAAGACACCTAAAGAAGAAATATTATTTGGATAAGGTTCTGTATTTATTCATAAATGTTTACATTTGCTTTTGTTGTTGACTATTAAGGTGGTTTGAACAAAAATGACCTTCATAAGCCCATAGAAGTGGATCTATAAGGAGGTATGATCTTGTTGGTGTAGTGTGACCTCATGGAAGTAAGTGTGTCACTGTGAGCAGGTTTTGAGTTTCAGATGCTCAAGCCAGACCCGGTGTTACTTGTTCTTTCTGCTAAGTGATGTTCCAAATGTAAAACCCTTACTACCATGTAGTACCTCTCTAGTACCATGTCTGCCTGTCTACTACCATGCTTCCGACCATGAGAAAAATGTAGTAAACAACTGAACTGTAAGCCAGCCTCAATTAAATTTTTTTCTTTGTAAGAGTTGTTATGGTCATGATGTCTCTTCACAGCAATAGAAACTCCAAAGAGAAGTTGGTACCAGGGACTGGTGTGTTGTTGCTATAATATGAGTTGAGTGGCCACCATGTTTTTTTTTTTTTTTTGGAGGAATGTGAACTTTGGGACTTCAGATTAGAATAGCAGCAGAATGCTTAAAGTGGGCCTAAATATGTCATGCTAGTAGGATCATGGAAGATAGTAGTGCTGAGAGTGATTTGAACTGTGGGGTCCTGAGTCAAAGGTTTCTGTGTAGAAGACATTAGTGTGTGGCCTAGAGACCATTCCTGTGATATTTTGGCAAAGAATGTGGCTGCTTTCTTCCCATAAAAAGTCTACATAAGCCTAAATTGAAAAGCTATGGATTAACAGACTAGTACTGACTGCATTTCTTGTTTATTATTGGTCATGCTAATGGGCTTATGCAATTGATAATGATAAGGAGCAAGCTGAGAAAGGAAAAAAATATAAAATGTACAGTTTGAGGAGAAAAAGACACCTAGAAGTATAAAGAGATTAAAGAAAAGCCTGATGTTAAGTTGAATGAAGGCAGTGATGACTTCAGACCAAGACACCACTCAGCCTAACTTCCAATTTTTGAAAAGGAATTAAAGAAAATCTTATGGCCAGGCATTGTAGTGTACAACTTTAATCCCAGCATTTAGAAGACAGAAGTTTGTTGTCGGAAACTGTTTGTTTGTTCCCAGCTGCTCAGCCCTGAAATAATCACGCAGAAACCACATTTTTTGCAACACTGTTTGGCCAATAGATTAAACATATTTCTGGCTAACGTATATCTTAAATTAACCATCTCCATTAATCTGTGTATCACTATGAGGCTGTGGTTTACCAGGTAAATTTCCAGCATCTGTCTCTGGTGGGGCTACGTGGCTTCTCTCTGACTCTGCCTTTTTTCTCCCAGCATTGTTTAGTTTTTTGCCTAGCTCTATTCTATGCTATCAAGCCAAGCCACTTACTTTATTCATTAAATAATCATATTCGCAGCATACAGAGGGGAAATCCCACATCGGAGGTTGGCAGATCTTTAAGTTAAAGGTTAGCCTGGTCTACAGAGGGAGTTCTGGTACTCTAAAGCTTAGGTAGTGAAGGAAATCACCTAAAAAAGAAAGCTGATGAAGATGTATATGAACAAGTGGCCCATGTTCAGCTCCAGCATTCAGGAGAACTTGGGGGCTTCAGCCACATAATTCTTACTTTTGAGTCAAAGAGAGAAGAAAAGGATTATAGATTCTACCTTCATGGCTAAGGAAAGTCACTGAGGCAAGGTATGTTACATGAGTGTCCCTGCATGGAATCCCCAGGAGGCTGCTGTATGAAGCTGTGAAGATAAAGCCTGGAGGGCATAGAGACCCCAAAATGTTGGAGATGTCAAAGCATTAGTATACCTGCTGAGGAGAATTGCTAACAGTGAGTGGAATTAGCTTGAGAGAAAGAAAGGTCTTCAGTCAACAAAGCTTGTAGATCTGAAGAGTGTTTTGATACCAGACATAGAGATGAAGAGCTTGGAGCTTACCTAATTGGTTTTTGGTCTTGCTTTGGTCCGGTATTTTTCATTGTTTTTCCTTTCTTCCATTTTTGGAATTGTAATGTATATCCTATGCCATTATATGTTGGATGTATGTGATCTGCTTTTTAAATTTTGTTTTAATAGGTGACTGCAGTTAAGAAATTGCATGAATCTCAGAAGCTACTTTTTGTACATTTAAACAGTGTTGATATTGTCATAGAATTTATGGACTTTTGAAGTTGGGCTTGTTAAGTATTATCTCTTAGATGAACCTCTCCACTGATGCAAATAAACCAAATCAAATTAAATTTAACCAAATTAAAGAACACCTATGTTTAATAGATGGCCTTACTCCTGGGTGGCTCTGGGAAAACATGGAGAGGGAAAGACCATGTAAAACCTGGATAACACGTGTTTATTATCTGTGGGGCAGTTTACATAGCCTGTGAGAGTGGTCTTGACCTTTCCTGGGGAGGGATTACCATTTGGTGGGCTTTCTTGACCCTTCCTGGGGAGTGGTCACCATTTGGCAGACTTTCTCAAAGGTGGAGTTTGGACTGAGGTAACTCCCAGAGGAGAGAACTTATGCCAGGAGCTGGGGGGAAGCCCCCAGCCAAACAGGACTATGATATGGCTATAAACTTATGGGGGCCAAAGAGGGGAATGTGGTGGTTTGAATAAAAATAGCCCCAAGAAGTCAATAGGGAGTGGCACTTTTAGCATTTGTGGCTTTGTTGGAATAGGTGAGGCCATTTTGAAAGAACTATGTCACTGTGGGTGGGCATTGAAATTTCAGGTGCTCCAGCCAGGCCCAGGATCACTTGTCTTTCCTGCTGACTGATAATCCAGATGTAGAAGTCTTAGCTACCTCTCCAGAATCGTTGTCTGCCTGAATGATGTCATGCTTCCATCTTGAGGATAATGGACTTAACCTCTGAATCATAAGTCATCCTGCACCAATTAAATATTTTTCTCTATCAGAGTTGCAATAGTCATAATATTTCTTTAAAGTAATAGAAAATTTAACAAAGACAGCTGTTGCAGCAAATTTTCCCAAGTCATTTTTGAGAGCAGCTTTCTTTCCTAGGTAAGCAAACCATAAAATGAAAGGCAATTACAGCATACCATGACTTCTTAGGAAACAGAGGACTTGCAACTCCATAGGTGTAGAGAGAGAGAGAGAGAGAGAGAGTTATTAGTAATGTGTGTCAGTCATCGGTCTGAGAAGGTCAGTTAATTAGCAGATCCTTGTTTTGGTGTTAAGTTCTAAATTCCCCTGCATTTTAACAAGACCATACTTTCAAAGAGCTACACACTGATGTTTCTCATTGCTGAGAGTAACATTATGGGAGAAGGGACCAGTGTTTGTGCTTCGCATCCAATTGAACAGCAGCATCATGTGCATGTCATTTCCAAGATTCTTTTCTTCCTTGTACTACAGTAAGGCAAAAGCATTTATTTGATTCATTCCTGACAAGATATCCTATGATATAATTCTCTCTCTGGAAATACAGCGACATGTTTTCAATCCTGTACACTGTCTCTAATAACCAAGAATTTATTCTTTAACCTGTCACTTCTACCATACAAGTAACCATTTTGTATAAATGTAAAAGGTTTCAGGATGTCTCTAAGGACAGTGGTTAATGTCACTCAAACTTCTTAATGGGCCCATATGTCTAAAATGTTATCGAGATAAAACAAAACAACAACAAAAAAACTAAGGGAAAATAAAAAAATAAGTGACACCATCTATAATAAGTTCAGCATGCCTTGGGCAGTGTATATGTTTTTCGGTTGAGACAGGTTCAGGCTGTGTTCCCCTTGTGAAGCAAAAGGTAACAGAACTGACGTGGGATTAGGAAAAATGGAAGAAAACAGCCAAACATTTTGGGTGATAATTTTGTATTTCTTAAGAAAATTCCCTAAGTTAGTATTTCCTACAATGTTCTATAATACATGAGTATGAAGCATGTTGGCACACTGATCAGTGAAGAGTTGCCTGTGTATACTGGTTTGTATATGTGTGTGCCACTAGTAAAACCAGAACAGGGTTAGAGCCAATATGGATTCTTACATTGTTCAAAACTGTGAGTGACAGAAAGTTCAATTTAAAGGAAAAATAATACCCTGAGTTGAGTTTATAGCTTATGAATTTAAAAACTTCATGGTACACGTGGATTTAGATGCATGTTCCACTTTAAGTGTGCATCTGAGTTCATTTCCCATGCCTTTCTCCTCTCTACGTTCTTCAAATTGTAGTTCATTCTTAGACTCAACATAGAAAAAATGATGTAAAAATGATAATATTTCCTCATGGTGGCATAATGATTACAGCAGTTTTATATTTTCTTTTCCCTTCTTTTATCTTTCCCCTAGAAATAAAAAAAATCAGGGAAAAAAATAAAGAACAAAAAAAGCATAAGGGCATCAGGCATAATGGTTAAAATGTGGGTGATCTCCACAAACCTTTAGTTTCTATAGGCATGCAGACAAGTTAGCAATCCCATAGGTGGTAACAATAACATCAATCCTGCATTTTCAGATTAACAACAAACAGGTGGATCTGGTAAGGAGGTGCTTTGCACCTCAGAGCCAGTGTGGCTGTAAAGTTCCCCTGTGACTGGGAGCACAGCATTATTAGCAATACTGACAAGTGTGCTTGATTTGCAATAACATCTAACTGGATGAGTCAAAAGGAATATCTTCTGGGGACCCTGCTTTTGACTCCAGCAGGGTGCCCAGGTGAGAATTTTTGTCTCTGAAGCTAGTTTTAGCTTCTCAGACCTTTTTTCTGTATAAACAGTCAATTTCCTGGGTTATGATCCTAGGTTAGTTGAACCCAAGGTAAACGGTATATACAGAATATTAGTAACCTGTTAAGTCAGAGCAGAGGATCAGTTGATCATACCTTCCTGAGTCTGCTGTTAGAGCAGACATACTACCTCTTGTATGAAGCTCCTTTATTATCAGTGACTACTGTCATGTTTCTGGGGGACTATTTTTATGTAGACTTTGGCTATGAGAACAAGGACTTGACCAAATGAATTTTTTTCACACCTTGGCTTCATTCTGTATCCAGTTGTCCTAGGAAAATCAGGTTTATACACTGCTGGAATACTATAGAAGTGAGAAATGTCATGATTTCACAAAATTTCTGCCGAATAGACAGTGACTTATTCAAAGGGCAGATGTTCCCGAAGCTCTGCAAAAATGGGTTACTCTAGGTGGGGTATACATACACACTGTGAATAGTTTAATAGATCTGTCAGCTGTGCATTTACTGTAGAGTATTTGTGGGCTCACCACATCTCCCTTTTTCTTCCAAGGGCTGAGACTACAGGAGTGAACCACCATTCCCATCCTGAAATGTTTAATTAAAGGTGGATATATAGTGGGTCATATTCTCTCCATGCAAAACTTTTTACAATTGAAAATTCATATTGGATGAAACATGAATAAAATTCAAACTGCAAAATTCTTTCACTGAAGTTTAATGACCTTCATATATTCTAAGTATGAAGTTAATTGGAACATTCTTTGTGTTTTCTCAGAGGAAAATGAAATAGTCTCCTTGTGTTACTGTTAAGGCAATTCCATGATTGAGTATTTCTTAAATAACAGAAATGCATTTCTCACAGTTTTTGAATTCATAAAGTCACTGATGAAGGTACTAATATATTGGTTGTTTATGAGGGTTCCCACCCTCTTTTTATAATACAATGCCTTCAACTCAAGCCTTATGGAGCAGAGGAATGAAATGTCCTCCTACAGTGGGAATCTGAAGATGAAAAAACAAAGTTGGGATCTTAAAATAACTTCTTCAGAAAATTAAGTCCTTATTTGACAATTCTTCCCGTCAGCCTCAGTTAGGCATGGGCCTTTGAGCCCTTCCTCCCTCACACTTATCTGCTCATATCTACTTTATATCAACTACAGAAGAGAAAGCAGTGAATATATCTCATTATTCTTACAATTATTAAGTTGATTTCACTTTTTGTTCTAGCAAAAGTTGTAAGTACGCATTATCATTATGTACTTTTCTGTTCTAGGGGAACATTTATTTGATATGAAGGATGATAAATGAATTTTTAATTGCATAATTACTTTCTTGTATGATATACTAACTATGGTACTTGAGGTGCAGAGTATCATCAAGACATTACTTTAAATAATTACTGCCTGATAATTAGTTTTTAGATTTATTTGAAATCGCAAATAAGAAGAAGCAATTTATTTTGAGAACTTAAGTAACCATAGATCGTAATCTAATTCAGATATAGAAATAATTTTTTTCTTTATAGAATGTGGGTAGTGGGGCCTGTCGGAAAGGTTTGCTATTTATTATATAAATGTACTTCTACTTTAACATATTTTTGATTTTCACAGTAAAAGATAATTCAGAAAGTAGACTACTCCATAAATATTATATTACTTAAATTCAACACTCTGGGCTCTGGGCTAAAGAGAAGTATAGTTGAACATTTAGGTTGGTGGTAATTATTGTCTAATCCAGATTCTATCAAGGAGTCTTATTATAATTAATTCTTAATAATGACCCACACACTTACCTCATCGATTTGACAAGTCTTACAGAATCTGCAAATTTTTTGTTCTGTTTTGACCATGGCAAAATTTAAATTTTCTCATCCTGTAAATCATAGTTTTCTTTTCACCACTAGAGAGTTAGTTCAATAGCTCTTCCATGAAACAGACCAACCAGATATTCTCAAGAAGCATCATGAATAGAATGTTTCCTTTATTAACTCTAGTTTATCTACAAAACAAGTTGTTGAGTAAGAGTTTTCTCACTTGAAACAGTTCATCCTGCAGGGAAGCTCTTTAAGCAAAGAGGCAAACAACTCTAAATATATTCAGAGAGTCTCTGAATCTCATCAGACTCACTAGGCACCTTCTTCCCAGGGCAAGCAAAATACTCCAGAAAAGCCAAGGTACAAAGAAGACTCTCAGGCAGGAATAACTGCAAAAAAGACTGAGACCAGTTGTTTAGAAGAAGCAGAAAATGAAGCTGAGGTGCCTGTTAGGGGCTTAGAACAGAGTCACTTATCTAATGGCTTTGCAGTACATTCCAAGTTTCCCAGTTTTTTCAACCATGCTGGAGTAGGCCTTGGTGATGAAGCTGTCCTTAAGTTATTACTGCTGCTGTAAGTAAGCCCAAATCGAATATCCTATAAATTTCCCAAATAAATCTCATTGATCACCGAGTTGGAATTTATTGGTATCTGTTCCCTTGTTCTGTTGCAGTCACCCTATCTTGGGTAAATAGGTGTGTGTGTGTGTGTGTGTGTGTGTGTGTGTGTG
>JABTXL010001671.1:5985536-6016688 GCA_025134845.1 Neodon shergylaensis
GTGTGTGTGTGTGTGTGTGTGTGTGTGTGTGTGTGAGTGTGTGCGCGTGTATGCTTCATATTTTCAAGATGTGTGTTTTTTCTACACAAAACAAGCTGATGAAGCATGATAGTATGTATGAGATTTATGCTGAAGGGTCCTTATGAAATTTATGTGTTACAGTAGCAGCAGATAACTTACAGTTAGAAAATAAGCTTGGTATTGTCCATGTAAAAGACATGTTTTATGTAGCACATTGGAAGAGATTTTTATTATTTAGCTGTTACCAAAATTAGAGTAGAAATAACTTCCAGTGTTTTCCCACACTTTTCATTTCTTTTATTTGTCCCCAGGTAAATCATTCCTAAAGCCATTATATGGGGCACATGTGCATCTATTTCAGAAGTAGAGAATGAAGGACATAAGGTTTCCCAGTGAGGAATCAGAATTAAATCAAGAGGGCATCAGCTTGGGTCACTTTGTAATTTGATCAGAGCATGTGAAAGAATAGATAAAACAAACTTATATCCCAAATATACTGACGGGGGAGTCTGAAAAGAATTGTTTTCTGGTGTGGACATATAATGACATATAATGAGCAGAAGGAAACATATCTTTTGGGAATTGGGTTGGCTGTGGAAATATAGAATTACTGTGTGACAGATCAAGTGATAATTCATATAAAATGGTAAGATATTTGCATACCATTCTCAGCGAAAGATGTGACAGTATTGAAATGAGCACTATATAGTACAACTTTCAATTCAACACTATTGGAATTATTTCTATGAACTCACAGTTTAAAGGTATGGATAAGTGTCAAGAAATATAGAGGTATAAATGCTTCTGCATGAATGTATCCCCCATCCACTAAAAGAAAGTGAAGTAGAAGTAATGGCTTAGTATCAGTGGTCATATTATATAGGTTGGTTCCTTAATTCTAAAACCAACTAAAGGGATAATCACTCTACAGAAATGACTAGTTTTATATCTATAAAAGGTACTTCTGAGGTTAACATGGTAATGTTTTAAAACTTATTATCATTATTATTGTTTACTATTATTATTTTATATTGAGTATGAGCAGGTACATAACATATCACAGAGTGAAATTCAAGGGACAGCTTTCAGGAGTAAGTTCCCTCCTTCTACAGTGGCATCTAGAGTCCAAATACAGGTTGCTTGTCTTTCATAACAAATGTTTTTTTTTTTATTGGCTTTATTATCTTACCAGCCTGGGAAATGTTTTTGGTGAGAAGACACTGGAATAACACAAAAGGGACATTCAGATAAGATTAAATGCATATCCCTGAGAAAACTTGAGAATCTAAGCAAACGTCTTACAGTAATTTTTTCCTAGCGAATAAAATAAAGACCTGTAAATCTACAGATTCTTATCAATAAAATGACTTAAATTTGGTAATAACAAGAATACCTCTCATGGCAGTAGTAATTGTAAAGAATGCACTAGAGATTCTAAGAGAAGAGAGATGATGCATGTATTTGGTAAGCAGAAACAATAGTATAAATCTAAATTTAATTATAAAATATGGCAGGGTGTTACAATACAATACTAGTAGTAACAATTATGGACTTCTGATATTAATATCTTATATTGTATATCATTTTACCTGACAGTGTCATGGGACATTACAGTTACTTTCTTTTCTGAATAAAATAAGGTCAGGATATTGAGGTGCTTGCTGATAATTTTCTTCAAGCACATTTTGTCCATACTTGGTAGGTCCTAGCCTCAGAACTACCATTTGTAGATTTTACCTACCTTTTGTGAAATATTTGTTGAGTATACATGTGATAAGAGGTTGTCTATTGATAAGTTGATTTTTTTTAAGGTCTTATTTAATGTTGAGAGTCCAAATAGGCCTTACTCGATAAACAGTCTTTCTCTGGTGTTGTCTCTATAGCAGCACTTACACCTGAGATTGTATTTATACAGTCCTGATCAGAATCCCAATAACTGCACCCGGGAATTGTAAAGTGAATCAAAATGTTTTTGAATTACTCTCTACTAATAACAGCACAAAAATTATTTTTTTTCTGGTAAGATCTATTTATATATTTCTACTGTTTAATCTTTGGGAATGAAGTTAAGGCTATACTCTAAAGAAATGCTAAGAAATCTCAAAAAACAGACCCTAGTAGAATATGAAGAAAGCTCAAAGATTCTGTTTAAAGTGGACCAAAGCTATCTGATTTGATGTCATGATATTATATATACTATTATAGCTAACATTTTCTTTGTGTTAAATAAAATTGTACTCTTTACAAATATAATTTGGGGGCTATTTTATTGTGTATTTATTGTTACCCAAAGTTATTTTGTGTTCATTTATGATTTGAATAAAATAACTGTCTGGTAAAAAAAAAGTATTTATTCAAAATGGAATTAGTAAATTTAGGTTCAAGGAAATTTATTTAAATAGTAAATAAGGAAAGAATTTTCTTAAGATTAAAGTAGCAGTATTTTTGTCAGATTGAGCCTATGTTTTTTGTGCTGTTTTTTTCTAATTAACTGTAAGTGTAAACTTCATGAACTGGTGTAACATTATTGAGGTTGAGGTGATGACTGTGGTGTCCTTATAACATTCATAAACAAGAATGGTGCAGGAAAATTGTCTGTATTCTGTCAATAATGTTTTAAGTAAATGCTGATTGGCCAGGCAGGAAGTATAGGCGAGTCAAACAGACAGGAAGTAGAGGCTGGGTGATGAGAACAGGAGTATTCTGGAAAGAAGGAAGCTCTAACTCCAGTCCTGCCCAGACCACAGAAGAAGCAAGATATAATCTACCAGGCTGAGAAAGGTACCGAGGCATGTGGCTAACGTAGATAAGAATAATGGGTTAACATAAGCTGCAAGAGCTAATAAGTAGCCTGAGCTAATGGGCCAATCAGCTTTATAACTTATAGAGACCTCTGTGTGATTTTCTTCGGGGCTTGCTGGCTGTGGAGTACTGGGAGGGACAGAAATGCAACAAGTAGACCCCCCGTGCTACACAAGAGAATAGATGAATGCCTAATCTTGGTTGATGCTGAGAATGCTCACAATCATACAGGTATGATTTAGTAGTCTTTGTTATAAAATACCATCAATCATTTTCTAGTAAATTATTTTGGGGAATATAAAGTTAATTTACAAATGAAGTTTAATCCAAATAAATGAAGCTTATTTTTAGGCAAGTTTAGCACCTTTGAGTCTTCCAAATTTTAAAGATCAATGTATTGTTACTCATAAATTGTACTGTAAAATAAAAAAGAATAATATAGCTTTAATTACTTTTTCAATCTTTCTGTTTATATTAAATTTGCTCCTCACTTTTTTATTCTCCTGAAAGGATATTGATATAAAATATGTAAGCATATATAAAAAATGAGATGAACTCAGTACTGTGAAAGATGAAACATGTTTATTAGTTTTCCATTTAGAGAAACATCAATTGTAGTAATGATTCATAGAATAAAGTATGTCCACAAGAGCTAAGAAACGAAAAGAGCCAAATGGTTATGCCTATAACCTCAGTCCTCTGGAGGTAGAGTCAGGAAACTTGTCATGAAAACATGGCCAGCATGGCCTATATATGTATAAAAGTTTTTACCTATTTGTTCTTGAATTTGTTGGTGATAAATCCTCTAAGTTTAACTATCTAGTTAACTTGGATTATCAAAATAAAAATACTGTCATCTAAAAATAGCCTCTTTTATACTGAAATGAATTTATACTTCCCAAAATATATCTCAATAGTACATAAGATGACTATCTGAACAATAGTCAGTGCATTTTATAGAATTGAAATTTAAAAAAAAATCCCACGAAGACAAGTATATTATCCTTGAAATAATAAAATATAGCTATGTAGCTATGGAAATAGTGACATTCTTTCATATTATCAGTCAGGAAACCCTCCTGATGTATAAATTACACAGACTGTTAATGCTACAGAGTCTAGAATCACCTAGAATATAAGCCAGGACATACATGTGAGAGATGAATTCAGTATCCTTGAGGAATGTCAGTAAGAGTTTGTCCAGATAAGTTAATTTCAATGGAAAGATGCATTCTAGATGCTGTGACACTTCTCCTATAGCTGAAGTCTAAAACAGCATAGAAATGAACAGCTAGCTGAGCATTGATCCCACTCTGCTATGGCTGCAATGTGAGCTGCTGCCTGATTTACTATTGCTAAGGCTGCTCTGCCGTGAGGAACTGTACATTTTAACTGTGGACCAAAATAAACTTTGTATTTTAAATCACTTTGCCCAGAGAATTCTATCACAGTAACCACAGAAATAACTCATATATGTTTATTTATATTTAATCCTTTCAAATAATTCGATAGTGGGTATAGTCCTAATAATACAAATAAATAATCAAGTTATTTTGTCACAAAGATGTATTTAGAATGAAAACTATTTTAAACCTTGGTATTGATGGCTATCATTATGAAGATTATTTTTGGTAGTAAGTACAAACATCAACAAAACAAATTTACTGGGTAACATTCAGACATAATTTAGCTGAGGGTCAATAGAGCCTAAGAAAAAATCAATTTTTGATGGATATAATTAGTTTCAGAACACAAAGAAAAACTTCATTTGTAGTTACATGAATTGAACAAACATTTTTCTCCACAACATTATTTAATTATCCCATTGATTCCATGATGTCATTTCTTCCGTATGCATTGAGCAGAAACTCGGCTAAGACTTCACTATCTCTCTTTGGTTGTAAAGGCCAAAGAGACAGAATATGTGATGACAATTGATCATGATTGTTAGAGAGAACCTTAGAACTAAAAAGAGTGAAACTGTGTCTCAGTCTTAATATAAGATGCTACAAGATGTGCAACTTCACTAAGCTCATAAGTCTTAGCAGTTTAAAGAACAGAAACAAACATAACTATGTTTTCTATCATGAAACTGTAGAGTTTAGATCTGCATCATAATAATTTAGAGAAATTTAATAAGCATACTCATGAGAAGAGATATATAATATTAAAAATTAACTATTATCTAGGCTTGTACTAAAACAAATATACATGAAAAGATTATTTTAATATGCTAAGATGATATTTTTAGTGACCCAGTCTAGCTTCTAAGTAGATCTGTTTTCTGTTTTATAAAATAGTATTCACTTATTTTATGAAAATACATAACATACTTTTCAGAGTAACATTATTTAAACTGCAAATAATTATTATAATACAAAGTCCTATTTCTGTGAAGAAGAATGCTGACTTGTTTTTACAATCAAATTGAAATATAGAGGTGGAGAGAAGGGATATCAGAGCAGGGTGACAGCCAGACTATGGGATTTAGAGAAAAATCATCAAAGAAAACTCTTAACATTATCCTTAGCCATATGTATGCACACACAGATACACAGTTGCACTCATATACATAAATGTACACACAAGCACACACATATGCCACATACACACATCACATACATACACATACACATAAAGAGAACATACATACACACACACAGAGATAGAGATAGAGAGAGAGAGAGAGAGAGAGAGAGAGAGAGAGAGAAATTCACACACAGAAAGAAAATATATTAAGATAGAAAAGCTTTGGTAATATTTATTAAATCTAAGCCTGGATCTACAGCTTTTAAGAGCTTTGATTTGGTCCTTTTATATTAGTATTTCAATTTCTTTATTTTTAAATTAATTGCTTTCAGAAGAGTTTTTCAATGTATAGCTTCAAGTAATGCCATATATTCCCAAGCAGTTCATATCTCTATAATTGAATACTAATTTAAATAAGCTTAAGGTAATAGGTACTGTTTGGGTTCAGGCTTCACCCCATCCCCTGGAAATTGATAAATTAAATAATTACTTTGTCTTTGTTTTGCATATATTTTTTGAATGGCTATTATTGTAAAAAGTTTATGCAAAAAAGAAAAAAAAATCTGTGTTTTTGGATGTGTCCCAAACTGAAACTCAAAAATTAACAGCATCTTATACTTTAGAATATTAGTTTTAGATATTGTCAGCAAAAATTAACTAGACAGGAATTTAGGAGAATACAGAAGATTTTTTAAACAACCAACAAAACAAAATGTTTGAAAATATTGAGACACAGCATATAAAAACAGTAGTGTTCCAAATATAGAAGTTGCCATCCAGAATTCCACTCCAGTCTATTAATGCAAATGAGGAATGCAAGCAGATTCAATGCTCATGTTGATACTTTTTTTAAAACAGACAAGGAAGCAATCATGCTCATTTCTGTTGGCTGACATATATGTATGTCTTCTAATTGAAAGATTACAAAGACATGCTATAATCTTCACCCTTAAAATCTAAATTTTTCTGTTCTGATAACCATCCTCAGCAGTTCTTTGCTCATATATAAACTGTCTGTTTTGGGAAGGGGCACAAAGTTTAGCTAATAACGCTTTCTAGAATGATAGATGTGGCCCTATAATAACTAAATACCATTCACCTCTATCGCAAATTTATGTCAGAAGTTTACCCACCTGAAATTTAATTTATTATTCATGTCATTGTGGCAAAATACTCGAGAAAAAATTATTTGAGGGAAGAAAGATTCATTTGACTCCTGTTTTTTTTATTGATTTTTTTTATTAAAAATTTCCGCCTCCTCCCCGCCTCCCTTTTCTCTCCCCCCACTCCCCACGCCCCACTCCCCTCCCCCTCCCTCTCCAGTCCAAAGAGCAGTCAGGGTTCCCTGCCCTGTGGGCAGTCCAAGGTCCTCCCCCCTCCATCCAGGTCTAGGAAGGTGAGCATCCAAACCGGTTAGGCTCCCACAAAGCCAGTACATGCAAGGGGTCAAAACTCAGTGCCATTGTCCTTGGCTTCTCAGCAGACTTCATTGTCCATAGAACCTTCATCTGGTGATGGATGGAAATAGAGACAAAGACCCACATTGGAGCAATGGACTGAGCTCCCAAGGTCCAAATGAGGAACAGAAGGAGGGAGAACATGAGCAAGAAAGTCAAGACCGCGAGGGGTGCACCCACCCACTGAGACAGTGGGGTTGATCTATTGGGAGCTCACCAAGGCCAGCTGGACTGGGACTGAAAAATGCATGAAATAAAACCGGACTCTCTGAATATAGTTGACTCATGTTTTGCTGTGATATAGTCCACCATGCTGGGCAGAGGGCAAAGTGGCAATAACTCCCCATGGCATTTTGTTACGAGGGTGAACAGCATCCCTTTTGTAGGCTGCTAATCTCATAGACATAATAATTTAAAAATAGATACAATAGGAAATTTGTAGTTGATTTTATATAAGATAAGAAAGAAAAAAAACAAGGAGACAAACTGAAGAATTTGGTAGCTGCCAGGAGGAGGCAGATGCTAAGAAGAAAGGTTACAGGTTTAGAGATCAGCATGGAGCCTGATGGGAGTGGCTTTCTAAGAGAGAATGAGAACATACAGAATGCTAGGACAAACTGAACATGATTTAAGCAAGTATCCAGAGAGTCAGACAGAAAGAAAGAATAACAAAAGTTACACTTCATGAGTTAAACTCAGGAAGTGCAAAGGCTTATTAGTGAGGAGCACTCAAAAGACTTTATAGGCTTGAATTGTATAAATGTATGTCTCTTTAAGGGAAAATGATTCCTTCCATATTAACATGTCTTCAGGAGTATGTTTCTTATAACTATACTTTTCCTGAGGGACAGTTTCTTGAATCAGTTCTTAAGAAATAAGGTAGTAGTATGTATCATTTGATAATTTTGGGGACATTTAAATTATAATGGCTGGAGGTACACCAGTGTATTTCATTCTTTCAAACAACAATCATGTAAAAGTTTATTTAAAAATAAGAGAAAAATAAGTCGAGAATATAGCTCTGGTGGCAAAGAGTTTTCCAACATACTAAGCGTTCTGGGTTCAAGTTACACAGCTGCATGAACTAGAGACCAGCATATATCTGTAACCTTACTATCAAGCATGTGGTGGAAGAGGAAGATCTATCAGAATTTCAAAGACATTATTGGCTATTTAGTTTTGAGGCCAGACTGTGATATTTGAGACTCTGTCAGAAAAAAAAAAAGGAACACATAGATGAGCCATATATGATCAAACAAGCCTTTCATCTCAGCACACAGAAAGGTAAAAAGGTGAATCTCTATGAGTTTGAGGCCAACCTGGTCTACATAATGAGTTCTAAGCAGCCAATGTTACTCAATGATACCATGTGTCAAACAAAATATACAAACATACCCTCCCCCAAAGAGATAGGTAGACAGACAGACAAACAGACAATCAACCTATGAAAATGTTATGATTTATCTGGAGGAAAAAACCTTTTGTTAATGGGCATTCACGGGGTCTCATTGTATCTATATTTTCCTAGTGTATTTTAAATCTTAAGGCAGGAGCACTGTGATGACTATCACCTCACTTCATAAAGGTCTCTCCTATTGTAAGGAGGATTTATTGTGATGGTTTTCTTTCCTAAGCTTTATGTGTTACCAGGAACATAGAGGGTGGTTCAAAGCCAAATATGAGGAAAATAGGGATATTTCTTAGAATTTCCACACTCTCTATTATCTGGCAAGCATGTAATAGTGAATATGCAGATTAAATATGACTCTTCACACTAATAGGAATAGTTCTTTCAGGGTTTTCAGCTTTTTGTTAAAATTCACAAAATATGGAGTGGTCTTCCCAATTTCACAAAACTATAGAGTAAGTACTTTATGTTAACTCTGATCTTTTTTGAAAATGGAAGATCTACAATTGACCACACATTCCTATGCAATTTTACGCACTTATTTATTAGTTTATTTGTAATGATCAGCATTTCATTTAATTTCATTTTAAATTAATGTTTATTGTTATGCCCAGATCATGGAGTTCACTCAAAACCAACTAGTAGACTGAGTCCTGTATACAAAAGCAAAGAACCTTTCTTTTTTATTGAGCTATATCTTTTTCTCTGCTCTCCTCCCTTTTTCTCCCCTCACCTTCAACCCTTTCTCATGGTCCACATGCTCACAATTTACTCAGGAGATCTTGCCTTTTTCTTCTTCCCATGTAGATTAGATCCATATATGTCTCTCTTAGAGTTCTCTTTGTTGTCTAGGGTCTCTGGGACTGTGAATCATAGTCTTTTTTGCTTGTGTTATGTCTAAAAGCCACTTATGAGTGAGTACATATGATATTTGTCTTTCTGGGTCTGGGATACCTCACTCAATGTGATGTTTTCTAGTTCCATCCATTTGCCTGCAAATTTCAAAATGCATTTTTTTTTCTGCTGTGTAGTACTCCGCTGTGTAAATGTACCACTTTTTCCTTATCCATTCTTCTGTTGAGAGGCACTTACGTTGTTTCCAGGTTCTGGCTAGGACAAACAGTGCTTCTATGAACAAGTTAAGCACATGTCCTTATGGTACAATTGAGCATCCTTTGGGTATATACCCAGAAGTGGTATTGCTGGGTCTTGAAGAAGATTGTTTCCTAATTTTCTGAGAAATGACTGAACCAATCAATTATGTATTTGAACCAGTTGTGATAAATATGTTAAAAAGGAGAAGAAAAGTGGTCCTCTCATCAAGGGATGGGAT
Source organism: Neodon shergylaensis (assembly GCA_025134845.1). NCBI lineage: Eukaryota > Metazoa > Chordata > Mammalia > Rodentia > Cricetidae > Neodon > Neodon shergylaensis. The sequence continues at coordinate 5,995,087 of JABTXL010001671.1, forward strand.
TGTTAGACTAGATAAAAACTTTGACATTGGCATGTATAGCAGGAAGTATTTGATCATATAATTTTACATGGAGTTCCCCAAGGAGAGATCAACAAATATAGTCAGTCTACATCATGCAGCATTGAAAATGATGTAATGAAAAGTGAAGAAATATTGAGATAAAGTAGCAAGTTATAGTACACAAAGCAGATTGAGAGAAAGGGAGAGAAAATTGAGAATGTACAGACCAGGAAGGAAAAGGAAAGGAGCAGGAGCAAACATTATACCAAAGTAGTATTTGGGAAGAATATGTGGAGTTTACCATGTTTATGCTTCCTAAACTTTGTTTATAAATATTTGCACACAAAGAGCTTTAGACCTGTTCTCAGTACCTTAATCAGCCTCATTACCTCTCTTGCCTAGGTTTCAGGGTTCCATATTGTGATACCTAGCAGAAGTCATTATTAAAAGACCAATTTCTATTCTAATGAGAATATTTATGATTTTTATTTTAAGCTATTACATTTAATATTTTAGTTCAGACATTTTCATTATTAGGGTGGTTTTTGGTTTAAAAAAAGAAAATTAAAGGCAAGCACTAGTGATTTAATTCACATCGGACAATAACTCAGTGTTGAAGAAACTATTAAAATAGAGTGAAATCCCTTTGATTCCAGAAAAGAACAAATCCTGGAACCATTTATTCATTCCATAGCAAACAGGCCATCTTCTCCCTCTTCTTCTTTTTCCTGGCCTTTCTCCCTCCATCTATCTCTCTTTCTCCCTCTCCCTCTTCTCTTTGGATAATAGATTTTGAAGCAGTTTTTTTTATTTTTACTAAACATTCTGCAGAAGTTTTTTTTGTCATTATGGCAGGATAAAACTATAGAAATGAACACTGTTTTTCATTTTTATCATTTCATACTTTGTGAATATCACCAACATATTACAATAATATCAAACTTTAAACAGCAGGTTACATGGTGACAATATCCCATTTGAAGTCATGAGTTCTTCAAACTTTAAAGCATACAAACATGTGTGCACATAAACACACACACAATCACGAGTACAACACATACCACTTTCATTTCAGCACAAGTGAATCAGTGAACAGAAATAAATAGCCTCCATATTTCTTTCCGAAAATTGTCCTTATACTTGACCAGCCTCACTGAGTCAAATGTGAAGCTAATCTCATGACACATGTTGGGTTTTAGATGATTCAAACAGAGGCAATCAGTAACGTTGTAATGGAAGCTGAATGAAGGGGCACTTGGCACATCTTATATAATTGATTTTAAACTGATTTAAAACTGTGTGTTCTGTCCTTTTGAATTTTGAGCCATAAACAAAAATGTCCCATTAACACCAATGATTTTAATTGACAATATATTTTCCTGCGACACAACATTGATAATTTTGTCACTGCTTTGACACTGGAAAGAGTAGAACAAAATTCATTATGATTTGTCGAGGGAATAATAGAGGAAAATAAATAGAGACACCGCATGCAGACTGGATCCAGTAGCTTCCCAAGATGCAAAGTAGCAAAAGCTATTATCAATTTCCTTGGTATTATAAGACATTGCAAGAAATTAATGACTATGTAATCTTGAAAATCAGTGAGGCTACAGAGGGAAAGTCTGGTGTCTACATCATTTTGATAATTTTGTAAATTTAGTTCAAGATTATTATAAAAGGCAGCTCATTTAGGTGAAATGTAGTGAGGAAAATGTATGTGGGTGAGAAAGAGAAAACCACAGTTCTACGTCTGGACTATTCTCAAGAGAAATCATTTATAACCTAGGTTCTTTATTAGAAAATGAATGCAATGGCGCTATTACATTTTCAAAGCTTTTAAAACACTAGTTAGTAATTTATAATATTTACATATGGCCTTTATATATCACTATAGTTCCATTACTTTTACGATACTAAAAGGATGAGTTTTCATTTTTCAGATTTATTACAGCATCTTTTCAGAGCAATGCCATTTCAAAGCATGGCGATATTTTTGAAGTTAAAGTCTTCATAAGTAACAGTAGAGAACTTACAAAGGGGTAGTAGGGATGAGAGGGGGGTAAGAGTGTATTGGGAGAATAAAAACATGCATTACATTCACACATAAAATGAGAAAAGAACAGTTTAACAAAAAGTATTTTATTCTTATTTTAAAACATAGATTAATATTTCTTTTTTATAATATTGTTTTATTTAAAAATTGTTTAGGGAGATCATTTAGTATTAGATTACCAATTAGTGTGCAATTGTTTATCCCACTCTCAGCATTCCTAACTTCTCATAGTACTTCATGTAGAGTTGAGGCTTCATGGTATTTTCCTCATCCACTTTGACATGTCTATGTGGTTGTGTTCGTTCTGTTTAGAAAACATATGGACAAGCAACATTATACAGGAAAATGAAAGTGAGAATGTAATTTCCCCAAACAACTGGAACCGAAATTACAGAATGATTGTGTATATATATATCATTTATTTACTTATTAGAGTATCTTACAGAGTGTGATCCAGCAAGTACAACAATGTCTGTCTACAATAGAAAGTCAAAGAATACAGTAATTGTTCATTTGATGAAGCTGGATGTCTCAGCTGGTCTTTTATATAGCCAGAGTCTTGGAGAGGTGGGCTCTAATACCACAAAAGGAATTCACTTCCCAGCAAGAAGGAGTGCAAGCAGGCACAGAGGAACAGAGGAAACATTCTCTTCTTCACTTTCTTTTGTATCACAGATTAAAGATGGGTCTTCCCACCCCAAAAAATTTGAATTAAATATTTGTTTTTCCACTTAAAATAATTCAATTAGAGAAAAGATTCCCTGATATGTGTACCCAGCTACTTGGGTTTTACTAAATTCAAATGTAGTCAAGTTGTCAACCAAGAATATCCATTACAGCTTAAAAGTTGAAATTACCTAATACCAAATAGAAATTTCTTCTAGGCTATGAATCAAAATCATTAATTTGTCTCTGTTTAACACTTTCACACAAAATACCAAGCACTGGGTACTCTTGTGATGTGGAATGTTGTAAAAAGTTTTATGTGCCTGGCATGCTTGAGCTGAAACTTTTCCAAGCATGATTTTGTGAACCCAGAGACAAGAGGTTTACTTTACAAACTCAAATAAAAAAGACTTATTCTTCAGAAATTAAGGCATTGAAAACTGGCTTGATGATTGTTCCTTAGAATAAATTGTTTGTTAAGAATCATAAGCAATGAATCTTGGAGTTCATAAAACCAAGAATATTTGGTAAAGATGTTCATGGTTCATTTATGTATATTTGTTAGAATATGATCAAAAGAATGAAACATGGTGAACAATGCCTTAGGGAGCTGTCAGAAACTGTAGGGAAAAGGCAGAGGGCCTTTTACCTCAGCTTCATTTTGTTGCCTGAATTGTGCTTGGATGTGATTTTGTGCCTCCTGTGACAAACATTTACATTTAATTTGTAAAATATGCTTGTTCTTGTTGTATGTCAGAACATAGCTATATAACCCAATGATCAGTTTGCCCTAAATCTAGATATAGCCTTCTACCTTGCTTTCTTGTTTTCCCAGATATAATCTATGGTTCATGCCAAGTAATTGTATTGGAATTGGTCTGCCATTAGAAAGTTTTGGGAAAGAGTTGCTCTGTCAACAATTAGTATGTGCTTACTGGTATTTATTTACATGTTTTTCTGATCATGCTTTTCTGAACTTAAACAACTTTTCCTGCATCATTGCATTCTTGTTCCCTTTGTGTATAAAAGTACACTGAAGCAGACATAAAACTGTCTACAACATTAGACATTCGTTAATGGTCTCAAATTCCAGGTCTCACAAACAAATATGTTTGGTATCAGAGTCAATATTAAATCACAATGCTTGACCATTATCTTTCTTATATTAAATAGCTTATTTTCTTCCTAAATAATTGTTGACTTAAATAAAATATTGTTAAATTAGAATACATCAAAAAATTAACAACAGTGGCTGTTGTTAGGTGTAACAGTAGGTATAAAATGTAGTCTACTTATACTTATCTTGGTATCATATGTATCAGTCATCCTCTATAATCACTGGGTAATTCTATAAAAGTGAATCTATTCTTTTATAATTTTTTAAAATTATTTGTGTTCATTCTTTGAATATTTTATACACTTATATAATGCAATTTGATTATAACCACTCCTCATTCTCCCCTCCAACTGCCCCTGACTTTTCATAAACATCTTCCTCCACACTTGAGGCCCTGTCATTCATCTTTCTATAATTTATTGAATCAAAATAGTAGTTCTTATATGTATATGCAAGTGGAGTCATCCACTGGAATATCCAATACTAGATCTTTTGGTTACTTTCATCTTAAATCTAAATAATCTAGAGACATTTGGAAGAAGGAAGTCTCAAAAAGATGGACTGTGATGTACACACTCATAATTGGTTTCTAGCCATAAATAAAGGACATTGAGTCTATAATTTGTGATCCTGAAGAAGCTAAATAAGAAGGTGAACCCAAAGAAAAACATATAGTTATCCTCCTGGATATGAGAAGTAGACAAGATTGCCGGGCAAAAAAATGAGATCTTGGGGGTAGGGTGGAATGGGGGTAAGGGGAGATGGGGAGAGAAAAGTGAGAAGGGGAGGATGGGGGGAACTTGGGGGAATGGGATGGTTGGGATAAAGGAAGGGTGGATATGGGAGCAGGGAAGCATATATCTTAATTAAGGGAGCCATTTTAGGGTTGGCAAGAGACTTGAACCTAGAGGGGTTCCCAAGTGCCCAGGGCGATGTCCCTAGTTAGTTCCTTAGGCAGCTGAGGATAGGGAACCTGAAATGGCCCTATCCTATAGCCATACTGATAAATATCTTGCATATCACCATAGAATCTTCATCTGGCGATGGATGGAGATAGAGACAGAAACCCACATTGGAGCACCACAATGAGCTCCCAAGGTCCCAATGAGGAGTAGAAGGAGGGAGAACATAAGCAAGGAAGTCAGGACTGCGAGGGGTGCACCCACCCACTGAGACAGTGGGGCTGATCTATTGGGAGCACACCAAGGCTAGCTGGACTGGGACTGAAAAAGCATGGGATAAAACCAGACTCTCTGAACATGGCGGACAATGAGGACTGATGAGAAGCCAAGGACAATGGCACTGGGTTTTGATCCTACTTCGTGTTCTGGCTTTGGGGGAGCATAGCCAGTTTGGATGCTCACCTTCCTAGACCTGGATGGAGGGGGTAGGACCTTGGACTTTCCACAGGGCAGGGAAACCTGACTGCTCTTTGGACTGGAGTGGGAGAGGGGAGAGGAGTGGGGGGAGGGGGAGGGGACTGGGAGGCTGGGAGGAGGCGGAAATTTTTTTTCAGTAAAAAGAATTATAATAATAATAATAATAATAATAATAATAATAATAAATTATCCATTATGATCAAGTAGACTTCATCCCAGAGATGCAGGGCTAGTTCAACATACGAAAATTTATCAATGTAATGCATCATATAAATAAACTGAAAGAAAAAAAAAAGAAAAGAAAATTTCTCTCTGATATTTGCCTGTAGCCACATCTGTAATCTGTTTTCTTCATTAACTATTGATGTGGCAGGCTCAGGTTTCTGGGGATAGTGCTCCGCAAGGGCAGCCATATCTAGAAAGAACATGGTGCAGGATGAGCAAGACAAGGAAAGCAAGCATTGAGGAAAGCACCATTTCTTTTCAGCTTCTGCTTTACTTCACTGCCTTCAGATACCAGCTTTCAGTACCTGCTTTGAGTTCTTGCCCTAACTTCCTTGAATGATTGCCTATGATGTGGAAACATAAGCCAAGCAACCACTGTCAGGGTGATTTTAGTCAGTGTTATATCATTTTAAACCATAACAAACAATGAATAATCTATCACTTGCCACAATCCTAAAGAACTGTCATTCCCCTCCCCCACAGTCACCAATTGCCAATAGATCATCAGCTTCTTGTGATGCGTTGGTATTCCCTTCCCCAACCTAAAGAATCACGGAAGCAGTGGGATGTTGGAGTTCATAAAACTAAATACAACATTCGACATAATCGTGTTCAAGTGGTGTGTAAGCAACCACACCTGCTATGAAATGATGCTTGCAATAGCCATATCATTTTGTGAAGATAGAGTTGCATAGTGTTCCTCTTTGTCCTTTTCTGGCTCTTACATTCTCTCTGCCTCACTTTCTGCAATGTTTCCTGAGCCTTGTGTCAAGAGTTGCAGGAGATCTGATACTCATGTCCCTTTTAATATATATATATATATATATATATATATATATATATATATATATATATAATTAAAATATATATTAAAAAAATCCCAGCACTCGGGAGGCAGAGGCAGGTGGATCTCTGTGAGTTCGAGACCAGTCTGGTCTACAGAGCTAGTTCCAGGACAGGCTCCAAAGCCACAGAGAAACCCTGTCTCGAAAAACCAAAAAAAAAAAAAAAAAAAAAATTTCCATCTCCTCTCCTCCTCCCATTTCCCTTCCACTCCCCCTCCCCTCCCTCTCTAGTCCTAAGAGAAGTCACGGTGCCCTGCCCTGTGGGAAGTCCAAGGCTCTCCACCCTCCATCCAGGTCTAGGAAGGTGATCATCCAAACAGACTAGGCTCCCAAAAGCCAGTATATGCAGTAGAATCAAAACCCAGTACCATTATCATTGGCTTCTCAGTCAGCCCTCATTGTCACCCACATTCAGAAAGTCCAGTCTGATCACATGTTTCATCAGTCCCAGTCCAGCTGGCCTTGGTGAGCTCTTATTAGATCAGTCACACTGTTTCAGTAGGTGGAGGCACCACTCGTGATCCTGACTTCCTTGTTTATGTTCTCCCTCCTTCTGCTCTTCATCTAGACCTTGGGAGCTCAGTCCAGTGCTCCAATGTGTGTCTCTGTCTCTATCTCCATCTGTCACCGGATGAAGTTTCTATGGTGATATGCAAGATATACATCAGTGTGACTATGGGAGAAGGCCAGTTCAGGCACCCTCTCTTCTGCTGCCAAAGGACCTAGCTGGGGACATCCCCTTGGACACCTGGGAACCTCTCTAGAGCCAAGTCTCTTGCCAACCCTAAAATGACTCCCTTAATTAAGATATCTTCTTCCCTGCTCGCATATTATTCTTTATCACTCTCAGTTCCTTGTTCTCTGAAGTAGGTGCCTACTGCAAAAATAAACTTGTGACCAATGTTGAAAGCAGCATTAATCCATGAATATCAATGCAAGCATTTAGAAGGCAGTTTATCAATATGATAATTTAGCCAGATTACTGCAGTAGTTTCTTTATTTTTTTTTATTTTTTTTTATTGAGAAAAAGAAAAAAGTTCCCACCTCCCCCCAGCCTCCCATTTCCCTCCCCCTCCTCCCACCCTTCTCCCCCTCCCCCCACTCCTCTCCCCCTCCCTCTCCAGTCCAAAGAGTAGTCAGGGTTCCCTTCCCTGTGGAAAGTCCAAGGTCCTCCCCCCTCCGTCCATGTCTAGGAAGGTGAACATCCATACTGTCTTTCGGTTTCTCAGGAAATTCGGGATCAACCTACCCCTGGACCCAGCAATACCACTCTTGGGAATATACCCAAGAGATGCCCTATCACATGACAAAAGCATCTGTTCAACTATGTTCATAACAGCATTATTTGTAATAGCCAGAACCTGGAAACAACCTAGATGCCCTTCAATGGAAGAATGGATGAAGAAAGTGTGGAATATATACACAATAGAGTACTACGCTGCAGTAGTTTCTTTTTTTTATTAAAGATTTCTGTCTCTTCCCCACCTCCGCCTCCCCTTTCCCTCCCCCTCCCCCAATCAAGTCCCCCTCCCTCGTAAGCCCAAAGAGCAGTCAGAGTTGCCTGCCCTGTGGGAAGTCCAAGGACCACCCACCTCCATCCAGGTCTAGTAAGGTGATCATCCAAACTCTAGTGGTACATAAGACTCCATAGCATTCAGATGTGACGATGTTTACAGTACTAGACAAGAATACCCTCTTGTAAATACCCCAACCTTAAGGAGGAAGGTTCTGATTGTAGGCGGCTTCACAATATGCCTATAATCTTAACACTCAGAATGCTGAGACAGGTAATTTTTGAAGTTGATATTAGCATGAGCTATGGAAGAAGAAAATCCATAAGAATTAAATGTCAGGTTTATATGACAATAGAATGTATTCTGTAACTATAATTTTTATACACACATTTCTACAATTATATTACTACAATTTGATTTACCTATTTATTGACATGGTGGCAGAAAATAGAGGAAAATGTGGTCTTTGATCTTTACATGATTTGGACTATTTTGAAACATAAGGAAAACCTTTGAGTTGATCCAAATTAAGCAAATAAATGCTATTAACATTTTTCAGGGAAGCACAGTGTACCAAAAACTGATGACAAGAAGATGAAAGTGATGGTGCATGATGAAAGAACATCAGAAAATTATCAGCAGAGAAGGTATGGGTATGGGTTAATGATATTTCTCATGTGTTTTTATTTTAAAAAGCATGACTTACAGATAAACTTTACATGTAATATAAAAAAGAAATTATGAAATATGAAAATGGAGTAGTAGCTCTGGGTGATTTTAGGTAAACTCATTGTGAAGACACTCGAAGACAGAGAGATACAAAGACAAATAGGCCTGAGAAGATTGGAGGAAGTGGAATACAGCGTGCATCTCCTGCTACTCCTGAAACAATCTTACAATTCAGTGCTCATCTCTTCAGGACTAGAATTTCTTCCTTTTGCTTCCTTCCTGCCAAAATGGAAGAAGAGGAATAATCATCACCTCTTGTGATATTTTCTGTCCTTCATAATTCATTTAAAGTTAACCAAAAAATATTTCTGACTTTAATGTTTAAGACAGAATTTTCTTCATGAAAAAAGTATTGAGAGATATATGACAGGACCTCTCAAGATTTGGTCCTAATCCTTGATTTAGAATGGGCGAAAACTGGGACTGTCTCATAAAATAGCATGAAATAGAGTAGAAGTAATAGATTAAAACAACCCCCTCAGTCACTAATTACTGGAGAGTCATTATTGTGGTGCCCAAAACTTCCTAAGTAGTCAGTTAGATTGTCTTCATCAATATATTTTGAGAGGTGTGCATTGGATATTTTCCTAGAATTAGCCCCTGCCATCTGATAGAGAAGGAATCATTTTCTCTGCCATCTGTTGTTGGAAAATTGTATAGCTCCACTCATATCTCTTTGGAATGACCATTATAAATTTATTGTCACTGTCTCACATACGTTTCCTCAGTGCAAGATATTCTGAGACATGAAAGATTATGTGATAACTTCGACAAGGTTGTCCTCTACAGGAATTTTATTATGATTAATTGTAAGACAGTAGTGCAGAAAAGAAATAACACAAGTTGATATGTACACCTAGGGGATATAATCTTCCAAAAATCATTTATTTTTTTTAGACCGTACCAGTATGTGAACTTCTGTACGACATGAAATATAGTCATTTGGTTCTTTCTGTCTTTGGACAACATCATGTACATTCATTTTAGGAAAAGCATCAGATAACAAAAGCAAAAACATTTTCTTAGTGAATGATTGAAGTAGAATTTTATAAATAAATTTTGAAAGAAATAATTCAAGGACTATTTAGAAAGGCAGAAATTTGTCATTCCTCTCCATATTGATCTTTACCACATAATTTTCTAAGATCTCTCTTTGTTGTAAGAAATTAATATTACTGGATTCAGCCAGGGTTGTGCTTTATGAGACATAATTTTCCATAATAAAAGACCCATTAGACAGTTTGGAAAATTGTAGAACACCATTGAGAAACATTTCAATGCATTAAAATAAGAATAGTACTATAATGACTGTTTGAAAACTAGAGATTCAAGAAAACCAGTAACTAGTGAGTAAAAGAATCTGCAGTGCCAGAACAAGACCAAAGATGCAGTCATCACCTAAGGTAGAAGTCTGGAAACTTGCTGGACAATGGAAGATATAAATTTGCATTCAAAGGATGATGTTTTAAGTCTGATGTACACACGCAAAGGTAGTAGTAACAAGTATACATGTGCTGTGAGGTTTTTCTCGTGTGACAATATACCTAAAATAACTAACTTAAGGTGTGAAATGTGGATTCTAGCTTATGGTTTGAGAGGATCCATTTGACAGTCTTTTTCATTATTAATTCTGGGTATGTAGTGAGATAGAGCATCTTGGCAGAGTCTTGCATACAAGATATGTGTGTGCGTGCGTGTGTGTGTGCGTGTGTGCGTGTGTGTGTGTATACATATATCCCCACAGGTGACATGCATGCATTCATTTCCACAATGACAATAAATTCACAAGCTATGTCAAATATGTTATTTTAATTTACCACATATTATTGAGTTCACTCAATTGATAGCCATTGGAAGAATATTTTGTTCAACTACTTCCTAGCATTACCTCTCATATATTGCAGTACATACTAAGCAATGCTTGACACACACACACAAACACATATTACAGAATGTCTGTGAAAGCATTAAAGATGCTACAGAATTCAAATGAAAGAATATGTGGAAGGCAAAGTCAGAGAGTCAAGAACTACTGGTAGTTGACATTAATATAATACATCTAAGTTATAGAGCTTATTTGAAGGTAAAGCATACTGTACAAAGCTGGGACCAGAGAACCACAGTGGATCTTGAGAAGCATAGAGGTGTTGAGGTTCTCAAACCATGGTGAAAAAATCAAGATCTTATCATTCTTCTATACTGAGATATATACACTAGATGGTGTGATGATCGATTAGATTAGTGAATGACACACTACTCATTTTCGATAATAAAGGTGATGGTGTTCAATAATCTAGTGGCATGATTCCATAAGTTCTTTGGCCTTGTTTCTTAAGATTATTTTGATTATGTTCATGTAGTCTGCATTAAATTTAATGAGCTCATAGGTAATAATTTTTTTTGGTCCAAATCAATGATGCTATTGCTATGTGTTTGTTGCTGGGTGGACAGTAGCTATTTAGTTGCACAAATAAGATGCAATGTTACCTGGGCATTTGTACACAAATAGAGGAAACTGTGTTTACTCAGGAAAAGCCACAGCATGAAAGCTGTTATTTTATACAATATGGAATATGTTATAGCACCAAACAGTGAATTTTTGGAGAAAGGATGATTCCACCTAGTGGTGAATAAGAGGTGGAGAGAAAAAACTGGTCATTGATTTTAAACCTGAGGGGCATGCCCAAAATAAACAATTTCCTTTAATGAGATCTTTTTCAAAATGATTTATACCATATTCAAAAATAGCATCATGTTCAGAGAACAATGAACTCAGCAAAAAAGCACATGACGAACATTTCATACTTAAGTTGCATCACTTGCTAGAAAAGTATTCAGCATTTATATGTGCAAGTCCCTCCCTTTTCTTTTTGTCCTGTCTGTGAGAGTTCCGTCTATTGAATGGTATAGTCAATAGTCAAGGTGATGCTTCCCCTCTAATTACTAACCCTTCTGACAGTTATTTATTAAAACAAAGCCAGAGACACTTCCAGTAATATGGCTTACCAATTTTCTAGGCACCTCTTAATCAAGTTAGCTTGACAATAAAAATTAATTTTATACTTTCAATGGTCAATAAGATACCAACTTGACTGACTGTGTTGGTACCTTTTTATATTAATGACACAGACTATAGTCATTAGGGAAAGGGGCACTATAACAGAGAAAATGCCTCCAGAAGACTGATGTGTGATCCAGCCTATGGCAAAATTATTAGTGATGTTTGTGAGAGGGTTCATCTCACTGAACTTTGACACCCTGGTGTGGTTGTCCTGGGTGCTATGCAGAAGCAGGCTGAGCAAGCTCATGTGACCAAGTCACTAGGCAAGATTCTTCTATGAGCTATGCATCAGCTTCTGCCTTCAGATTCCTGCACTATTTGATTGCTTTACCTGAATTTCCTCAAACTGCAAGATGAAATTAATTCTTTCCTTCCATATTGATCTTGTTCGTGATATTTTATCACAACAAAAACCCTTACTAAGACACTCATATGCAAAAATATTTTAAAATATTAAAACATGATAATAGCACACATAGACTATTCTGTTCTTGTAATATTGTCATAATCTTCAGAGTATACCCAAACTAGTCTGCTAAGGCATAAACGATAAGGAGATTGAGTTTCCAAATTAAGTCAATTAATTTCTACCTGAATCATCCAATATCAATATAACCACCATAATGTGAAGAAACTCATTTAAAATCCAGAAAGCCCACACTGACTGGACAACAGGAGACTTTAAGACAAGCAGTGCTACTGTTTCACAATACTTAAGTGAGTTATGGATTTCCCCAAGAAGAGAGATTGCTGTGGAACAATGGTCTTGTACCCTGGAGAAGGGTGGAAGGAGGGGGAGGGAAATGGGAGGCGGGGGAAACGTTGTTTTTTTTTTCTCAATAAAAAATTAATAAAAAAAAAGATTTGTCACTCGTGTTGGTTTAATAAAATGCTGATTGGTCAGTAGCCAGACAGGAAGTATAGGTGGGGTGACCAGAATAGGAAAATTCTGGGAAGAAGAAAGGCTCACTCTGCAGTCATCACCCACATACAGAGGAAGCAAGATGAGAATGCCTCACTGATAAAAGATACCAAGCCATGTGACTAATACAGAATTATGGGTTAATGTAGGATGTAAGTGTTAGTAAGATAGACCAATCAGGTTATAATTAATAGAGACCTCTGTATGTTTCTTTGGGACTGAATAGCTGTGGGACCGGATAGGACAGAAACCTCTGTTAACAAGAGATGGCAAGTTCATAGCCTCAGTAGTTGTTCAAATCATGACATTTTCAATCTCATCCTCATTGGGTGTTGGCTACAGCAGTATATAAGGGTTCTGACTGTGAAATATCAGAAATCAAGGAAAGCTCATTTATGAATCTCCACAAATAGTCAGAATTTATTGAGTTACAGTAAACTAAATCATTTTTCATATAAATCTCCTTGTCTTGGTAGAAAATGTAGCTTCTTTTTTTCTTAATTACAAATATGAATTCTCATACCATGAAGTGATATGTCTACATCAATATCTATATCTATCTACCTATCTATCTATCTATCTATCTATCTATCTATCTATCTATCATCTTCCATCTATCTTATGTTATGCATCTTTATATATGGTTTAAAGAATGACCACAAGTTGAAGAACCTGCAGCATAATTCAAATGGTTTCAGACATGGGTTGTGTATACATAATATTGTTTGTTTTTATTTAATATTCTATTATTATATACTCTCATAATTCTATTTAACATTTTCATTTTTATTTCTTTCACTTTTGGGAATTTCTTCTTATTTTCAGTAATTCAATGAGTACAACATTTTCAGTTTTTCCTTTTTTATCAATAATTAACTGACTTAAGCTAACTTTCCAAATACACATAATAATTTTTGTTCTTATAATTAAACTTATCTATTTTGTATTATGACTATTTTATTATTGGGTATTTTTTGCTTTTCTAGCCTTGCTCTTAAATTATTTCCCTTCCTTCTTTCATTTTTCTCTTACTCTCATAATATTTTTATCAACTCTTTCCCCCTTTCATTTAAACCCTTCTTTTGCTCACTTCATTTATTTCAAACATTTATTTCTATGAATAATAAGCTTAAAATTTTTACTTTCATGTTAACACATTTTGGTCATTTTAAGATTTCCAGCCATTAGATTTTGTTCATGGGATAAAACTGACTTTAAGTTTATCTTGTAGGACATGTGATTGTACCTTTTACAGCAATTTGTTATCTCTTTATCACACGGTTTCAGGGATGGTGTATTTGAAAGGATGGTAGGGTTTTTGGTCTATGTCTTAGCTATTTTGATTTTTTTTTATTTTTATAAAACACAAAATCTTTAATTCAAATTTTGTTAAAATTAATCCAATCTGTTTAATTTTCTTTTGTGTATCTAATAAAAGCTAACATATATGGTTTAAGTATAGGTTTTAGGCTTTTTATTTATTTGTGGTGTTGAGAATGCAATTTCAGACTCTATGCATGCTAGGTAAGTGCTTTTCATCTATTTTTACTAGACTTGCTGTCTGTGACCATCGTGAAATATCACTAGCTATAGTCTGAGGAACTATAGAAGAATAGACTGATGAACTTTCAAGAGGACTCAATGTACATAATCCCGATTTATTCCTCAAACTCTCATTTTTTAGGGTTAAATTCAGCTTATATTTTCATACACAACTTAGAATTACAAGCACAAACCTGGGAGCAACTGAAACTCAGATGCGCTCCTCAGCAGCTGCCATGTTGCATGAGGATCCACCATGTTACCGAGGAAGTACAGTTATTGACAGAGTGATTTTAAGAATTTTCAGAGGTGACAGTGAATCTGAAAGAAGCAGTAAAGAGTGGCATGTTGTAAATAGTTCGATAACAAATGTCTCAGTTTTCATTTCTTTTTTTTTAACCTAAGTGATGTTTTCAGATATCCAGAGATTTCTGTTTTATTATTTTTTATTTTAGTTTGAGATAGTCTCACATAGCTGGGAAAAATCTGAATTCTATGTTCCTTCTACCTTCACCCAGTTAGTGCTAGGATTGTTGCAACTGTTATTTCTACTTTTAGAGTGAATTTCTGCATAATCCTTGTATTCTGTGTGCCATTTATGTATAGGTAAGCAAGCAGGATATTTATAAATAAAAGGCTTTCTGACAGAAAACTAAGTTACTGTCTGTGTGCCAAAAACAGAAATACTTTTTTATTTCTTCTCTATTATCTTAGTTACCACGACGTTTATATGTCATAAATGTAAACAATGGGTCATATTCCACTTGTTGTTAATTTGTTTTCGTTGCTGCTGATGGCCCTGTCAGAGGAGCAGCAGATGGCAACTGATTTCAAGGGAAACAAAATCCTGAAGGGGTTATTTCAGATAGGTAAGGTCCCAAAATCCTTGGCCCAAGAGTGTTTCTTGCTACTGCTGTGTCTTTTTATGTTTGCCACTGTCATTTTTTCTGATATCTGGCATGGTGTGAATAGCCGTTTAGGGATCTCTACTGCCCTTGCCCTTAATGCAACATGATCATTTCTTGGAAATACCCCACTCTAATGAGCATTTTTACCTGTGGATTATTATGAAGCTGATTTCCTCCTAAGCTATACTGTGTAACCGAAGCAATGATTTTTATATAATAATAACATTAATTTAAACGGGATTTTGATGATTGAGGGTTTTTAATAATTATAGTAAGCAAATATGATAGAGGTTAGTTAGTGGAAAAAATTAACATAGGTAAAGGTAGGATAAATGACCCTGGCTGTAATAAAGCAGAGGATGCAAAGAATAAAAAAGGGGGCTGTCACACAGCTAGAACACGTGGCTTTCTGTTGAGGAGTTGCATGTACTGGGGTTTGGGTTAATGATTAAGAAAACCAAGTGAGTCCTAGTAGCTAATCTAGCTTACATTCCTCACTTAATGTTGGGAGATGTGTTTACATGTTTCGGAGTGCATAACAGCCCAAACAAAGCTTTGAAAATAACTTAATTGGTAGACCTCACTGTCCTGACTTCCTTGTTCAT
Source organism: Neodon shergylaensis (assembly GCA_025134845.1). Lineage (NCBI taxonomy): Eukaryota > Metazoa > Chordata > Mammalia > Rodentia > Cricetidae > Neodon > Neodon shergylaensis. Next base: position 6,010,656 of record JABTXL010001671.1, read on the forward strand.
TTTCTCCCTCCATCTGCCTTTCAACTGGACTTTAGGGGGTTCAGTCTGTTACTCTGATGAGGGTCTCTGTCTCTATTCCCATCCGTCGCCAGGGGATTGAGAGGAGGGAAGGAAGTGTAAGTAATTGAATGGAAAAATAAAAATTAAAAAAAGAAAATAACTTAAGGTTAGACTAAGATGTTTTTGTCAAATAACTTTGAAGTTAAAATCCCAGGATGACAATCTAAAGTTTTTGAAGGGCGCATGGCTGAGGGAGGTCCAGGTTAAGGTCAGGGAACAAAAACAAAACAGTCCAATTATTATTAGGTGACATGCCTTTCTTGCTAGGATTAGTTGGTGATCAAAGATGATGATTAGTTCTTTGTACCCACTCCTGCACTCAACTTCCTGATACATATAAAAAGAAAGTGTCATAAGTGGGTATTCAAACTGAGAATTTCAAACAGACCTGACATTCTTTTTCATATATAAAAGTTAAGATTGTTATTGTTCTAAGATCTTATTAGATTACCTTTCAATATAAGTAATAAAATGATTGGTCCTGTCTTTGTAAAAGAAAAATGCAGTCTGCCAGAAAAAAAAAGTCTGAGTGAGAAAAATACCTTGCTTTCTCTCACATGTTAATCTACAACAAGTTGCGAATGTATGCTGGTTCTTAGGATAGCTTGTTTCTCACCTAAATTTCATAAAATGTTTATTAATGTAAGGGATATGGAAAGCATCCTGTTCTTTACTTGTGTTCATTTTAATTATTCATTTGAAAAATAGAATATAACCACACTGTATTTCTTATATTGCTGAAAAGATATTGCTAAGGTGTTGAAATAAGGGCGGCCGGGACTGCATCCCCAGCACCCCGGCTCCTTGCTCGGCTAGCTTATGCCCGAAATAACAACACACAAACTATATTCATTTAAATACTGCTTGGCCCATTTCTATCTAGCCTCTTCTCGGCTAATTCTCACACCTGGACTAGCCCATTTCTAATAGTGTGTGTAAGCACCCCAAGGTGCGCTTACCGGGAAGATTCTAGCCTACGTCCATCTTGGATTGGAGCTTCATCGCTCATGTCTGTCCGGGAGACTGGAGCATGGCTTCTCTGCTCCAGAGGGCAGAGCTGTCGAGTCTGAGCTCACTTCCTCTTCCTCCCCGTATGCTATTCTGTTTATTCCTCCTACCTATGTTTTAACCTATGAGGGCCAAGCAGTTCCTTTATTACTTAACCAATGAAATCAACAGATTGATATGTGACACTCCCACATCACTTCCCCTTTTTCTGTTTAAACAAAAAGGAAAGGCTTTAACTTTAACATAGCAAAATTACATATAACAAAACAGTTATCGGTAAATTATACAATAATCTCTATCATAACTAAGGAAAACTATAACTATAACTAACTATTCTTAACTCCGTCAAAGACTCCAGAAAGATACAATATTATCTAAGCAAACAAATAAGCAACTCCTAAAATTCTAGAAATGACAGAGACATCTTGCTGCCTGGACAGTCACCCAAAGTTCCTCTGTACTGTTGGGGCATCCATCTTCGGCCTACAGGCCCATAGTTTCCAGCTGACATTTCCACAAAGCAGGAAATTTCAAAGGCAGTCACTATCTGCTTGTCCTGCAGAATGTCTCGCAGACTCCTTCATGAATCAGGAACCCCGAAAGATTATCTCACCTTTAGGCAAGTTCAGTAGTCCTCTCTCTGCGGGTTCTCTGTGTCCAGTTAATGCAATAGTCCAGGCAAGAGCAGTTTCTTGCCCAAATGGCTATCAAACTCCATAAGGATCCTCTTCGATGCCCATCTTCCTCTTGAAGTAGATTGGTGCTGCCAGGAGCAGAGTGTCTCATTGTCATGAAAAGTCCTAAGTTATTAAAACATTTAAAATGCCATATTCTATAATCCTTGAAAGATATGAAGAATGCCTATCTAAAATATATCTATGTACATCTAGAAAATCTTAACATGACTACAAGCTTGACTATTATTGATTATCCATTAACAACTATATACATTACATTTTTACATAAACTACACAATCACAATACCTTAGTCAAGAGCAGAAATACACATACATATAACAAAATTGACCTTAAATCTCTATCAATAAAGCAAAATCTATACTAATGCAAATTATTCATATCTATATCATATCCCCCTTTAAATGTAAAAGAATATTTATATAAAGCAATATTTGGGAACATGGGCGCAGTTTTTTCTCTCCAAACTGTTTCCTGCTGAATGGGGGCGTCGTTAATTAGGTCTTTCATGGTATAACCTGTGTGCTAGATTCATCTCAGTTGGCAGTTGAGCGAAGCAATTTTCTGAAGATGGTTACAGCAACCCTTCAGGAGGGCGTGGTTGATCATACCAAATTGGAATAGAAGAAATGAACAGGGTCTCATCCTCTGTGAAGACAAAATAAGAAACTCCTTTCCAAAGTATCATGTCCTTAGATCCAAATTTCAAAGTCAAGGCATTTTGATAATATCTATGTTGGATTAGTTCAGCAGCATTTATAAACAAATATCTTTTAGCAGCTGTTGCTCCTTCCTCAGCATTCAAACAATTCAAAGAGAGCATAATAGCATACAGTATCAAGATTCTCTGTGTATTTTCCATCTTTGTACGCTTTATTTTAACCTCTATTTCGTTTATTTTTATTTTTATTTTATATTCTCTGTATCTTTGTCCTGGAATAACTCTGTAGACCAGGCTATCCTTGAACTCTCAGAGATCCGCCTGTCTCTGCCTCCCAGGCATTGGGATTAAAGGTGTATGCTACCACACCTTGAAGTCACAGAGGTCAATCTCCCTCTGCCTTCCAAGTGTTGGGATTAAAGGTGTGTACTACCATATCCAATTACTTTCTTCCTTTTTTTACTTTTAAGAACTTTTAACTTTTAGCTTGCATATATTTTTAACACATTGTAAACCATTTAGAAATTTTCTTTGTCTTTGAATCTCTTTACTGTATATCTCTCTTTTTCTGACCACACGAGCCTTTAAATTACCAAGCAATATCAGTAGGACTAAAGCCGTGGCTTTGATGGCTGGATCCAGCTCATTCCTTAGCTTTCCAGCCTCATGGCTGAGGTACTGGCTGTAGCCGTGTTTACTGCCACAACTCTATGGCGTTTCAAGGTCCCTGCCAGCAAGCGAGCTTCAGCAGCCTGTGCTTGCAAACCGCACGAACCGCGTGCGTAAAGGAGTCAGAGTTTGCCCTGGCAGGATAGCCCAGAAAGCCGGCATTTTTAAACGGCGCAGCTTTTTTCCTGCTAAGGCTGAAAACCGAAAAGCATGCGTTCACTTTTCGTCGACACCGTTTAAGTGTTTTGTGGCAGGACCTCTTAAAAGAGCTGCAGGAATTTGCAGCTAAAGCTGAGTCAGGAAGCTTCTCTTAGAGAGAGCGCTTGCTTGCTTCTAGCAAGCAGAGCAGACCCGAGAAATCGCTGCTACCAAGAAAACATGCTTCACTCCATTCTTTCCCAAGCTTTCTCAGGCTTTCAGTGGATTTAGCTGTCCACACGTTAGGGTGCCATTTGTTGAAATAGGCGCGGTGCAACTTTTCTTTCTTTTATTTTTTTTTTATGTCTCTTTCTTTTAGTGCTGGCCATAACCTAAGTATACTTTAATATTTTGTCTTCCTTACTCTTTGTCCAAAGCTCTTCTTCCTACCAGGTTGATATCCATTACCCACAGGTCTGACGATTAAGAAGGCTTAAACTGCATAGTTTTACCCTCTCTGTCCTCCACTCTCCTCTGAAGAACTGCTGAAAATCTATATGTTCCTGTTCTGGGGATGTTTTCTATTTACATTATTATAAACTTGTCTATGAGTTGACATTTTAGCAGGTTTTTATAAGGCCTTTTATTAATGAGACTTAGGGTCCTAAGAGGGCCCCTGTATTCCTCTGCAACAATTTTAAATGACCACATAACAATTTATTTTCTGAAATCTTTCACTCTCACCACAAGGAGCAATTCTTGGATATCTGGATATTGACTTTTCAAATGACATCATATAAGTCTGAAAACTTGATTGTTTAATAAGAAAATCTGGAGAAATCGAGGAAGATCCAAACTGAAATATATTCATATCATACCAAAGAAAAGCATAAATCATAAAACTAAGACAACATATAATAATCTTAAATATAATACAATAAATCAAATATCACATAAATCATTCAAACGTTTTTTGGCAAATTTTACCAATGAGCCGATGAAGAAGGTTAAAAAATGAGGCTGATCTTCCAGGGTGCTGTAGTTTCTCAATCAGAGAGCACAAGATCCCCAGCTCCCAGGCTTCCTGGCTGTCTGTGTGTACTTCTTTGTCCTTATTGTCTTGCTGTTTCCTGTCAAACCATCTCTGGAGTCATGTAAAGGACTTGACATGAAGCATCTAAGAACTTTTAGATATAATCAAGGAACAAAATCTAAGACTCCATGGGGTAGAAAATGGGGCTTCAACAATCTATTCAATAAAATTGTAACCCCAAACTTTCCAGTTTTAGCATAAGAAACAGCCACTCAAATATGAGACATTTACAATCACAAATGCATATGAAAAGGAAAGAAACTACCCAAGACATATATTCCTAAGATGTTAAAAATGCAAAACAAGGCCCTGTGAAATTCCTTCTGGACTGGTGAGTGTGTGTGATCCAGGGGCGCTCTGTCCCAGGGGAGAGCACAACCCCCCTTCCCCCTGCTCCTTCTGCAGGGCCTTCTTTCTTACTCACGACTCAGCCCCCCAGCACCCTCCCCCCAACCCTGCCCTGTTGTAAGCGAGCCAAGCACCTCCAGCTTGGGTGCTCCTGGCTCCCGTGTGCTCTCCTGGACCCCGCCCTGCCTGCCACTTTCTTCCACCAGGAGGCCAGGTTTAGGTGCTGAGAAGTTCCATCTGGACGGCCTGCCTGTAGCAAGAAGGTCAGGCCCTTTGTTTACGAGCTACCCAAGCAGCAGGGAGAACCAATCCGGGCACCAGGAGAGTCATCACTGGGGCACTAGGAGAGCTATCACTGGGGAGCAACATCACTGGGAAGGTACAACAGTGGGCAAGGAGACCTGATCCTGTAAAAGAAGATCCATAGAGGAGCATTCGGAGGAAGAGATGGGCAGGCGCCAATGCAAGAATTCACCCAGCAATCTGAAGAACAACATGAAACCACCAGAACCCAGCGACCTCACAACAGGAGCACAGGAATACCTTAACCAAGAAGAAGCAGAAAAATTTGACTTTATGAAAGTGATTGACGCCCTTAAAAAGCATGTAAAAAATGCCCTGGTAGAAATGGATGAGAAGTATAACAGAAAGTTTGAAGAATTGAATAAATCAGTGAATGATACCCTAGGAAACCAAGGAAAAACGATCAAACAGATAATGGAAACAGTTCAAGACTTGAAAACTGAAATGGAGGCAAAGAAGAAAACACAATCAGAGGGCCGGCTGGACATGGAAAATATAGGTAAACGAATAGAGTCTACAGAAACAAGCATAAACAGCAGAATACAAGAGATAGAAGAAAGAATCTCAGATGCTGAAGATAACATAGAGAAAATAAACGCACTGATCAAAGAAAACAGCAAGTCCAACAAGTTCTCATCGCAAAACATTCAGGAAATATGGGACATAATAAAAAGACCAAACCTAAGAATAATTGGAGTAGAAGAAGGAGAAGAAGTGCAACTCAATGGTCCAGAAAATATATTTAATAAAATTATAGAAAAAAACTTTCCCAACCTAAAGAAGGAGGTACCTATGAGGATCCAAGAGGCATACAGAACACCAAATAGGCTGGATCAAAAAAAAACATCTCCTCGCCATATAATAATCAAAACACAAAGCATTCAGAATAAAGAAAGAATATTAAGAGCCGCAAAGGAAAAAGGCCAACTTACTTATAAAGACAAACCTATCAGACTTACACCGGAGTTCTCTATGGAAACCATGAAAGCCAGAAGGTCCTGGATAGATGCACTACAAAAACTAAGAGACCACGGATGCAAGCCCAGACTATTATACC
>JABTXL010001671.1:6032672-6056229 GCA_025134845.1 Neodon shergylaensis
AATTTGTTTTTATCCTGGAAAATTTTGTTTTCTCCATTTATAGTGAATGAAAGCTTGGCTGGGTATAGTAGTCTGGGCTTGCATCCATGGTCTCTTAGTTTTTGCAGTACATCTATCCAGGACATTCTGGCTTTCATGGTTTCCATAGAGAAGTCAGGTGTAAGTCTGACAGGTTTGCCTTTATAAGTAACTTGGCCTTTTTCCTTTGCGGCTCTTAATATTCTTTTTTTATTCTGTAATCTTTGTGTTTTGATTATTATATGGCGGGGGGATTTTTTTTTTGATCCAGCCTATTCGGTGTTCTGTATGCTTCTTGAACCTTCATAGGTACATCCTTCTTTAGGTTGGGAAAGTTTTCTTCTATAATTTTATTAAATATATTTTCTGGACCGTTGAGTTGCACTTCTTCTCCTTCTTCTACTCCAATTATTCTTAGGTTTGGTCTTTTTATTGTGCCCCATATTTCCTGAATGTTTTGTGATGAGAATTTGTTGGACTTGTTGTTTTCTTTGTTTAGTGCGTTTATTTTCTCTATGTTATCTTCAGAATCTGAGATTCTTTCTTCTATCTCTTGTATTCTGCTGGTTATGCTTGTTTCTGTAGTCTCTATTCGTTTACCTAGATTTTCCATGTCCAGCCGGCCCTCTGTTTGTGTTTTCTTCTTTGCCTCCATTTCAGTTTTCAAGTCTTGAACTGTTTCCATTATCTGTTTGATCATTTTTCCTTGGTTTCCTAGGGTATCATTCACTGATTTATTCCATTCTTCAAACTTTCTGTTATAGTTCTCTTCCATTTATATAAGGACATTTTTTACATGCTGTTTAAGGGTGTCAATCACTTTCATAAAGTCAATTTTTTCTGCTTCTTCTTGATTAAGTTGTTCCTGTCCTCCTGTTGTGAGGTCACTGGGTTCTGGTGGTTTCATGTTGTTCTTCAGATTGTTGGGTGAATTCTTGCATTGGCGCCTGCCCATCTCTTCCTCCGAATGCTCCCCTATGGATCTTCTTTTACAGGATCGGGTCTCCTTGCCCACTGATGTACTTTCCCAGTGATGTCACTCCCCAGTGATGGCTCTCCTAGTGCCTAGATCAGATCTCTGTGCTGCTAGGGTCGGTCGTAAACAAAGGGTCTACCTTGCTTGCTGCAGGCAGGCTATTGGGACAAAGGAACTACCACACTCCCGGTTGCCCTCCCGATTCGGAATTGGTCCCAGAGCCCCAACAGGCTGAGCTTGGAGATGTTATATGGCCTAAGAGGAGAGGGATGGTTCTGGATGCAAGCTGGGTGGATTAGGAAGAGAGAGGAGTTTTTGGGCAGTATAGCCTCTGCCTGGCGACCAGGAAGTGTAGCAGGGATGAGAAACGTCTGAGTTCCCTCTCCCGGGCTGCTGCTGTGGTCAGAAATTCACTCACCCCAATGATGTCTCTCCTGGTGCCCGGATCGGGGTCTCCGTGCTGCTTGGGTAGCTCGTAAACAAAGGCACGAGCTCTGTTTCTACGTTAAAAGATACCTTCCAAGAAAGAATGAGCTGCAAAATATCCACTAAATTTACCCATATATTCAAGGCAAAAATTCTCTTTATTGCCTACTTGTAGCTATGTCTTCAGAATCCCACTTGTTACCAGTCTGCTATTGTTTTTGGAAATGGTCAGTGGAGAGATTAAAGCACATAAGATTTTATGCAAGAGTTTTGCAAAGTTAAAGTGTTGCAGAGCACATGAAGTTTTAATAAACTAAGTATTGGTTTTTCTTTTGTTCTTCCAATAAAACCCTCTGACTTAAGCAACTTAGGGGCAGAACAGTTTTAATTTACCTTACAGTTTTAGATCATAAACCATCATAGGGCAAGTTGGGACAAGGTCTGTTAAGCAAGAACTGAAGCACAAATTGTGAAGGAATATTTATAATTGCTCTGTCCACTGACTCTTGTATAGGCTAGGCTCACATGTCTATGGATGGAACTGCCCTTAGTGGGTCTGATCTTTCCACATTAATCATCAATCCATTCTTTCACAGACATTGCCCCAAAACAATCTGATATGGAAAATATCTCACTTTTTTTCTCCTTCACATGACTCTGCTATGTCAAGTTGACAGCTGAGGTAGACGAGAACATTCTAGTTTCAACTTACATTACAATTTATATTATATATAATATAGCAATATAATATATAGTATCAGTAAAATATATTGATGCCAATCAGATTAAAATGTGATTAAGTAAATTCCATTTATTTCTTTTTTCTTTTATTCAATTTTTTTTGTTCTATATTCCATTTGGTCATTATATTCAAAGGTCCTTTGTGTTATTAGTGTTTTCTAGACAGCCTTTATTATCAATGGTCTTCAAAATCATGCAGAATTAGCTGTTTTGTAGAAAATTTCTTAAAGAACAATCATCTAATGGAATAGAACAGAGTTTGATTATTTCCAATGATGATTCTGAGGATATGGATCTATTTAAAGGCATCTAGATAAGAAAGGACCACTCTGAGACATTCCATCACATGTATGTATGCCCAAATACACCTGACTATTGACCCTCATTACCTTATAGGGCCTTTCCACATTTTTTATAAAAAAAATGTGGATGGAATTATGCTTTCCTTGATGACAGAGAATTTAAATAAATTGGCTGGGATATTTTATTGCTGTGAGGATTGTATTTCTACTTGTTTAATTTATTAATTTATTTCTGTTTACCATCATGCATACTTACTCCCTGTTCAGACTGAAAATATGAAATTAGGTTTTGTTGTTTATTTATTTTAAGAGCTATTAAATGTTTTTATCATGGATTCCTGATTTTTGTTTTTCTTCACATTGTGTTGTCTTTTACACACCTTCTGTTTTCTGACACCATAGTAAATTCTGTGTTCTTTTTGTATAATCATACCCATGTATATAGAGTTCTTAGTTCCTTATATTTCAGGTTGGACTTAGAAATCAAGATCTGGGCAATGCAATTACTTAATGTTCCTCAGATGTCTATGAATTTAGGAGTGATTTTCATAGTTTTCCCTATTGGAGAACAAAATTCCTATTTATAATCTTATAGAAGTCATATAGAAATATTTAAATAACTCATACCTCAAGGGATAATTACTTTGTGTGTGTTTGTGTGTATGTGTGCATGTATACCAGGTCATGTAGTTACTTTAGTAATTTCGCTCTTCGCACCATGTGGGAGCCAAAGACTGAACTTAGATCCTTAGACATTTTTCCCCATCACCTATATCTGATAGGCACCTAATCAGCCTAATTCTGTGGTTTTCTAGTTTATGTTTCCTTAATTTTATAGACTCGATGTTTTTCAGTCACTATTCTATCCATGGTGTCTCATACATTTGTCACAAAATTTTTTATATGACATTTTGCATTATATTCTGAAATCATTGAAAATTCTAAACACCTGAAAATATTTTTAAGCATTATGATAAATGAATAGTATCATGTGTACACAAATATAGTATCAAAGAATATCTTTATAACCCTAGGAAAAACTCATACTACATTTGTTCAACTTTATTTTCCCATACACCATGTCCTTGTGAAATACAGTCATCATGAGATCTTCCATTTTAATAGACTCCTGAATGTACAGATTGTACATTTTGAGCGTGGTGTTTGTAGAGGGATAGTTATACACTAGATACCTAGACTAAAGTTTTCCAAACTAAAGTTTTGTACTTACTCTATTGGTAGTCTGTTTTGCTCTCTTACCCCAGCTGACAGCAGCAACATCACTATTTATGTTGTAAGTATGATTATTTCAGACACCTCAGAAGTAGGATTGAGTAGGATTTGTTCCTTCTTTGCATGATTTCTCATCATCACAATCTCATTGAATTTGAGAAGGTAAAACCCCCAGCCATTTGTGCCACCCTATGACTGTGGTTCATTTAGCAGATTATTCTCCACGTATTATTAAAAGTACCTCTTGGCTGTCCTTACCAGGCCATGGCTCCAGCCCATTTCAGCATAGGTCAGAAATAATTAGTTAAGACTCCCCATATTTCCTATCACTTGATAATTCCAAGTGGTAGTTTGCCTGGTAACCTGAAATCTCAGATTAATACTAGATGAGTCATTGATTTGTAGTTTGTATAATGGTTTTGTTATTATTATCATTATTACTACTACTGTTACTGTATGTGAAATAAAACGTTTTATTTCTTTTTTGGGGGGCGTTCGAGACAGGGTTTTTCTGTAGCTTTTTTTGAAGCCTGTCCTGGAACTAGCTCTTGTAGACCAGGCTGGCCTCGAACTCACAGAGATCCACCTGCCTCTGCCTCCCAAGTGCTGGGATTAAAGGCGTGCGCCACCACCGCCTGGCTGAAATTCTTATTTACATGGTTTTAAAACCCAAAGTTATATCAGTATTTCTTATTCAAATACAATATTGTAAGAGTTCATATGCTATTGATTCTGTAATAGATTTTCTTTAACATTGATATCTCATTTAATAATAATTCATTTATTAACTTGTAGTATATTGTAGTACTTCCAAGTGACTTTTAAAGTTATGATTATTGACACTGTATTTCCCATCTTTTTGATAACACCTTTCTGGAGAGTATGAGTGACAGAGATGGGATGTGTTGAAAGGTACAATATAAGTTTTATTATCTTATTTTTATGTTAACTTCCTGATTGATTGATTACTTGGCTCATTTTACTTTTATTTCATTGTATGTTTCTATTATTTTTTTAAAGACTGAGCTCAGATTTCTAAAATTTATATTAGGGTATAATTAAAAATGAAACTTTCTAAATGATAATTTAGGAAATATATTTTCCTTTATATTTCTTCTTCCTTAATTCAGTATAAAGAATATTAAGCCTTTATTATGGAAGAAATATTTTGTACTGATTTTTCTTTCTTAATTATAACTAATTATGTATACTTTTACTTTCTGTTTTGTAAAACTAACAAAATATCTTAGAGATTAATCCACAATCAAGAACTTAATTTTGCCATTTGTTCACATTACTCTTTATAAAATCATTACAGATTATCCAATTATATATCTCCTGTGATGATGAATTCAGGTTTTGTTTCAATCTTTTCTATTTTCTATAATGGTATAGCACACTATATTAAATTTTCTCGTATTAGTAAAAGTGATTCAGCCTCCACTCTGCTGAGTCACACTTTGAGATTACCTCAAAACATACACAATTCTATTCTGTACAATAGAGCTGATAGAACTTTAGGTTTTTCCAATAGAAGATGAGGTAATTTAGTTCTTTTGTGTGTTATTATAAATGTGATTGAAATTCCCCTCTTTATGCTGTAACATGTTTTATTGTCATTGGTTAATAAAGAAACTGCTTTTGACCAATGGCTTAACAGAAAATTGCAAGGCTGGAATATATATATATATATATATATATATATATATATATATATATATATATAGAGAGAGAGAGAGAGAGAGAGAGAGAGAGAGAGAGAGTAGGTAGAGTCAAAGAAAAGCCATGTAGCCCCACCAGAGAAAGACACTAGACACTGGATGGAACTTTACCCTGTAAGCCACTGCCAAGTGGTGATGCACAGATTAATAGAAATGGGTTATTTTGGGATTTAGGAGCTAGCTGAGAATATGTTTAAGCTATTGGCTGAACATTATTGCAAAGAATATTGTTTCTGTGTGGTTATTTCAAGTCAGAGCTGCCTCCGCCAACATATACGCTTTTTTTTTTGGCTCTTGTTATTAAATTCATGAATATTTCATGTCTAAATGACCTTCTCCAAAACATCTATCGTCTTTCTAGCCATCAGTTTGTTTGTTGTTACTCAATATAGTGGAGAGTGTAAATTTGTATGTGATAGCAGTGAGATATATATTATGAGATTTCCTTCCAGTGGCCATCGACTTTCATGCAACTATATTTATTTTAAATATTCAGTTATGGAATTTATCAGTCTTTGTAAATATTGAATTTTAAATAACAGACCATTTGATGGCCATAAAAATACATGTATATTTATTACTGTCAGAGTTTATAATTAGATACATCAATAACAACTTACTATTGGCTGATATTTGCATGCTCATCATCTTTATAACATATTGACTCCATTATCTTCGATATAAAAATAGTGCTTGTGAGGGATATCAGAATCAATACTTACTGATGGAAAGAAAAATTCTCAATATTGGCCAGAATAAATAGCCAGGCTGTGATACAGCTCCAGGGGAATAATGATTCTACAAACCTCAGGCACACTGTACATAAAATAGAACTTCAAGGCTCTATACAAAATTGAGGTGATCAGAAAATATTTATATCTTCCTATTGATTCATATTAGGATACAGTCTATTGCTCTCAACCTTCTCTTGAAGTAATGGGTGCTGTCAGGAGCAGAGGTGTCTCATTGTCATGAAAAGCCCTAAGTTATTAAAACATTTTAAATGCCATATTCTGTTGGTCTTTTAAAAATTTGAAGAATACCTATCTAACTGATATATATACATATATATATATATATATATATATATATATATATCCTATCCAAGAAGACTACAAGCTTGACTATTATAGATGATTATCTATTAACCTATGTTTCCTAATTATACATTACATTTTTAAATGAGCTGAACAAACACAATACATTAATCAAAATCAGAAAAACACACATAACAAAATTGACCTAAAATTTGTATGAATATATCAAGACCCACAACAAAGCAAATTATTCATATTTATAGCATATCCCCCTTTAAATGTAAACAAATATTTATAAACAATATCTGGGAATTTGGGCATAGTTCTCTCCAAACTGCTTCGAACTTTTTTGGGGGCGAAATATTTTTGGGAGTGTTCACAGAGAGCAACTGAGGGGTCTTGGTCCATCAAACCACATTAGTCTGGAAGAAATACACAGGTTTTCATCTTATGTGGAAAAAAAATGCAGAACCCCTTTTTCCAAAGCAATGTATCCTTAAATCCAACTTTTAAAGTCAAGAAACTTTTAAAGCATATATGTTGGTTTAGCTTAGCAGCCCATAAAATGAAATGTCTCTCTGCATTTAGATCATTCACAGTCAAAACATTCAAAGAAAATACAATATTTTTCATAATCAGACTCTGTGTATTTTCCATCTTTATATAGCTTATTTTTCTTTACTCCTTTTAATCTATGACTGTCTGCACTCTGTCTCTTTAAAAATTTTGTTCTATTTTTTAGATGATTTACTTCTTTTTATAACTCTCTATATTCTTTTTCTTCTCACTTCCAAGCCTATATATATATATTTATCCAACACTGTGACCCATTTAGATGCATTTTCGATCTGAATTTGTCTTTATTGTGTATCTATAATCCTTTTCTGATCAGGACTAAATTGTTAAACAGCTTGACTAGTACTAAGGCTGATTTGTCATTTGGCTTTGCCCAGTTCAACATGGTGGAGATCCATTCATTGCCACTGAGAGCCAGTCTCTCAGTCCCAGATCCAGGGTAAGGTCACAGCATGTCTGTGTTGCCATTATGCAGGTTGTAACACTCTGCTCACAATAAGTTTAATTTAAAAAAAAAGAGGAAAAGTATCACAAACCCCATTTAAATGCCTGGCTTACTGAAAGAGCCGGAGTTCATGCTGGCAGCAAGGCCCAGGAAGCAGCTATTTTGAAGCAGCATGGATTTTTTTTCTATCACTGAATCAAGAAGACCTCCTTTAAAGGAGCAGCAAAATGCTGCCAGCAACCAGAGCCTACCCCCACTCCAAATGCAGCTAAACTTTGTCTGTTAGCATATAGTATTTCCTTCTAAGCCCTCTATGGTTTTACGTCAATTTAGTTGAGCATGTTGGTGCACCAATTTGTAGGAGGAGAGTTGGTTGTTTGTGCCAAGACAAACAAAAAAGTAACTGACAAACTGTCAATATAGGTAGAACTGTTTTTGGAATTTCTTAATTCATGGAAAAATCTGCTAGATACTATGGGCTTGTAGGCTGAATATGGATGCCCCAATTGTACAGAAGAACTTTGGGTGACTGCCCAGGTAATAAAATGTGTCTATCAATTCTAAAGTTTTGGAAGTTGCCTACAATGCTTTTCCTGTTTGCTTAGGTAATATTATATCTTTCTGAAGTCTTTGATGGAGTTGAAGAATAGATAGTTATAATTATAGTTTTCCTTAGTTATGATAAAGTATCAAGTAGATATAAATATTATAACTGTAATTCTTGCTTGATATATGTCTTATTATATGGAATTTTACTTTTTTAAAGTTAAAACTTTCCTTTTTATTTTAGCAGAAAAGGGGAGATGATATGTGAAGTTCTTCTGTATATGTGCTGCTTTTATTGGTTAATGAATAAATCTGTTTTGGACAGTGGCTTAGCAGAAATAGAATGAGGTAAGAAAACTAAACTGAATTTTGCGAGAAAGAAGGCAGAATGAGTGAGAACTCATGTAGCCCTGGAAGAGACAGAAGTTGGACAGAACATTATCTCGTAATCCACAGCCATGTGACAATACACAGATTAATAGAAATGAGTTAAATAAAAATGTCAGAGTTAGCCAATAAGAAGTGAGAACTAAGAGGCTAACCAGTGTTTTAAGTGTTATAGTTTCTGAGTGATTTTTTTCAGATCTGGACAGCCAGGAATAAACAACCTGCCTTCTACAACAGGGAAGGACAGAGACAGAAAGCAAAGAAAGAGATAACATACTAAGGGAGCCATTAATTGGCTAGCAATTAACCAGGCATTAGAGAAATTCCCAGGAAACTACAAAGATGTACCCACTGAAGACCCTAAGCAATAGTGGAGAGGAAGCCCAGACTGGTCTTGCCTGTAGTCAGACTGATGACTATCATAAATGTAAGTTTTCTACTGCTATGAAGAGTTACCATAACCATGGAAAATATTATAAAGGAAGACATTTATTTGGGGTAGCTTACAGTTCAGAAGTTTAGTTCATTGTCATCATGGTGGAACAAGGCATTGTGCCAGCAGACATGGTGCTGGGGAAAGAGCTGAGAATTCTATTTCTTGATCTGAAGTCAGCAGGAAGTGAACTGAACAATGGGCATGGTTTAAGCATAAATAAGACCTTAAAACCCATCTCCACAGTGAATGATTTTGCTAAAATATTGCCACTCATTATTAGCTCATGGCGGCAATTACATTCAAATTACTATACTCCCATTGTCTTTTAATAATAACTCTCTTTTGGGATATGAAGGTTTCAATGAGTAATTAAGTATTTTTATATTATCTGTTATATTTTATATCCTTTTATCCATTTATAATATATTAGGGTATTTTATATGAAGCTCTGAATCCTACTTTTTCTCTATGTGCCATCCTTTATTATTTTCTCCTCTCTTGTATTAGTTGATTACATTTAAGTTATAGAAATGATTTTTTTCTAGCCCTAATACTATTTGATGTGAAACAACGCTGTGTGTTTACCATGCAATTACTAATAACTTCTAAAATCTTTCATCAAAATTGTGATTTTTTCCCCTAAATTTGGTGTGATAATATAGATACTTTCTGCACAACAATTATTTTTATACTAAAGTGCGCTCTCCAACACTTACCTCTACTTTTCCACTAATTAATTTTTGGTTTGTGGTTGTTCTATTCTTCAGTTTTCATAGTCTTGACAATTGGAATTAGAGAAACCATGAATGGTGGCAACTTACCTTGACAGTTGTGAAATCTTCCAATTTGTGATGCTGCTTTATCCATCTGCATACACATCTGTGATTGTTTGAATAGGAACAACATGTATAGATTCATATATTTGAATGCTTAGTCATCAGGGAGTATAACTCTTTAATAGGATTAAAAGGATTAAGTCGTGTGTCAGTTTTAGAAGAAATTTGTCATTGGTAGTGGGCTTTGAGGTCTCAACAATCCATGTCAGGTCCAGCTATCCCCCCTCCCCTCTATTTCTCTCTGTCTCTTGTTCTTTCTTTCTCTTTTTCTGCCTGTGAGTCAGGATCTAACTCTCAGCTACTGCTCCAGCATCATGCTCCCTACCATGTTACTCATAATGGACTAAACCTCTGAAACTGGAAGCAAGCCCCAGATTGAAGACTTTCTTTTGTAAGAGATGCCCTGGCATCACAGCAACAAAACAGTGAGTAAGGCATCACCTATCCAAGTATTTATACTAGGATATACTTGCAAATCCATTTTATAAGACCAGCAAGGCCTGAACAAAATTAGTTATATTTTTACCTAACGGTGTTAGTATATCTTCATATAATTCTCTCTTCAGACTACAACAAAATATTGCCTAAACTCAAGAAAATAGTAACAATTGATTCAAAATTGTTTTACAAAACTTGTTATTCCTCCCAATTTCAAATTGCATCTTGTTCTTAAACACGGGTATTGCTTTTCCATTTCTTTGTATACACATTTTTTTCCAAAATAACGTGGCTTGAAAAAAATAATAAGATATTAGTATATAATATAATAACTATCATTTAGTTTGTAAGTTAAAATATTTATTCTCCTTATAAAGATTTTTAAAAGAAATTGGATAAGTTTTGGTGCTTCTTGAGTATATATCTTGACATTCTGTTATCTGTGAGGAATAGGATAACAAGGGGGTTCTAAAGAACCACTGTAAAATCTGTTTCTATTTCTTGGAAGAATGAAATAAAGCACTCTTTCCTAGACTCTGATATGTGAAGGGGCATGATGATTTGTACCTCATCTCCTTAGTGTGATTCTACAAGGTCTAAAATAAAACATGGGCCCAGATTCTCAGACAATAGGGCATTCAACACTTATGTTGTAGTGGCACACTGCCTTCTGTTACCTTTTGTTTCCAAGCCCTTGTATACTACAGATGGTAAGGAAGGCAGGACTTTGTGCATTCCTGCCATATGCTACAGCCTTAATTTAAAAATGATTTCATAATTTCTTTACCAGCCATTTCATCAACTTTTTCCTGACCAGAAAGGAACATGAGAACATGATGACATTCTGGCTACTGTTATTTCTCAGTAACTTTTTTGTATATTTTATCTGGAAGAGATGTGTTTTCTGCATTATCCTTGAAAATGTACCAGTAAATTTGTGGTGTAAAATGTTCAGTCATTTCGAATTCTTGACAATGGCATTGCAATAAGAATGTCAGATATAGACCCCAGATGAACGGTAGATGGGGAGAAGATATGTAGCTTAACTATGCAATCACAATGTCTGCATTAAAAGCTAACTTCTTGAAATCACATAGCAAAATATATGAATATAAACTAATACTTTTCTTAGTGACACAGTCATGAAGTAAAGTCATTTACTTTTCTTAAAACTTTACTTGATACTTCAAACTTGATTATTGCTATTATTTTTATCATTATTAAGTCAAAACGTCTATATCTAATGTTGTCCCAGAACTTGCTACATAGTCTAAACAAGTCTCAAACTTCTGATTCTCCTACCTCTGTTTCCCAAGTTCTGAGATTGCATGAGTATACTACCACACAAGCTACCAATGGTGGTTTAGATAAGTAGCGAGCCCTTGAGGCTCATATATTTAAATACTTAATCACGGAATGTCACTATTTGAGAAGGAATAGAAGGTGTGGCCTTTTGGTGTTGGTATAGCCTTATTGTAGGAAGTTTGTCACTTAGTGTGCATGGGGTTTCAAAACCCCATGCTAGGCCAAGTTCTGTCTATTTGCTTCAGATTATGATGTAAACCTCTCAGCTGCTTTCTCAGCACCTTGTCTGCCTGGGTACTTCCATGTTCTACACCATGCTGATAACGAACTAAGCATCTGAAACAGTAACTGAGCCCCTAGTTAAATGATTTTCTTTATAAGAGTTGCCTTGTTCATGGTGTCTTTTTAAAGCAATAGAACAGTAACTGAGACATCATCTGATCTCTGATCCTTTTTTAAAAACAGTACCTTACTTTCTATTACATGAACATTTGATTGTTTTCATTGAACAAAATCTAAAGGAAATTCATTTCAGACCATTTAAAAACACTAATTTCTTATTTTTCTCTTTGAAAGTCATTATATATTAGGTAAGAAGCTCTTAAATTGTTTCCAGACTTTAATGTACAGATGTTAGAAACATTATTAGATTCAGAAATGTTCCTTTTAGGAGTTGAGTGTACTTCAGTGCTAATTATAACTCTTAATGATTATACAGTGTCCTGGGAGATGTTAATGAAGAAGACTGCAAGACTATATCCCATTGTAAGTTTTCCTTTCTTATACATGTGTAAGGATTAAAAAAAATGTGTTTGAAAACCCAAAGGACAGTGCTAATTGATTACAGTTCAGTAAATGCTAACAATTTCTTCCTGACCCAAGAGTCAAGTAAGGGAATTATAAACATATGTTCTCTGAAATACTTGGTAGGATTTAGTCTCTAGAATTTAAAAGAAACAAATGGGATGAGGAAAATTCAAGAACTGATATTTCTTGCCAAACCTGTAATAGATATCACTTAATTAAAAGACTTGAATTGAAACAAAAGAATAAAATAACAACAACAAAGTAAAACTAATTTGGTTTTCTATTGAGAGAACTTCCCGAGTCTAATTGACTTACTAAAATCTGTGTATTTATCAGCAACATAACTGTAAATTAAAAATTTTCACGTATTATATACAACATCAGGGTTACCAATTCTGTAAATTATTTGGTATATAATTAGCAGTCAAAGTGATGTTCCCTGAAAACATTATATCTTCTACTTGACTTGATATAGTTTATCTGAGCTGCTGCATCCAGTGGCTTATTTTTGCTAAGTCAGTTAACATTTCTTATTGCAATTCCTGGCTGTCTTGTGCTTGCTGCAGTTGAAGGGGCTAAGTGCTACCATTTCTCTTCACTGTTGTCAGATGTGAGCATCATGTTACAGACAGAAGAATAAAATGTTCTTCCCTTTGGAAATAGGGAAGTCTTTTCTCAAGATATGTTATCACAGAATTAAATGCCTTGTTCAATTGAGGTGATTTATCTCTAAGATTGATCATTTTAGGTGGCAGCTGATGTTGCAACACTACTGATTCCGGGGATAAGGGATAGGGGTTTTGACGTTTTAAATGCTTCCTAAGATTTCCCCAGGAATTTCTGATGGATTACTTCTGATTTACATGTTAAATCTATACAATAAAGATTAGAAATGTGCCTAAGCTCCATAAGGCCTTGGACTCAATCTATAGCAAAGTGAAGAAAATCTATAAACTCAAGCAAATACTATGGAGAGAGAAGGGAAAAATGCTAAACATTTCAACTGTTTGAATGATAAGTGAATGATAAAACAGAGTTTTATACTAAATTATTTGCACACTTATGAATACTAGTTGAGATTTTAGGCAGAGCAATTATGTGTCCAGCAGAAACTGTGAACCAATAAATGTATTATGTTATAGAATCTGGTCTTCTTTCAAGAAGTTATAGAATTTGCCACAATATAATCAGACAAACAATTTAACTCTTTTTTTTTGTTGTTGTTGTTGTTGTATTCAAGACAGGTTTTTGCTGTAGTTTTAGAGCCTGTCCTTTAACTAGCTCTTGTAGACCAGGCTGGCCTCTAACTCAGAGAGATCCGCCTGCCACTGTGTCCCAAGTGCTGGGATTAAAAGCAGGTGCCACCACTGCCCGGCTATAACTTATAACTCTGAATCTAATAATTCATCAATTAAGATAGTATGACAAATTATTTTCTGCCATGTAGTTCTCCTGGCTGAGTTTGCTTCTTTTTCTTCTAGAATTTTCAAATGTTTTGTTAACTCACTGGTGTAGGATTTTTCCAGCTCTTTATGTAGGCATTTATTGCTATAAATTTTCCTCTTAACACTACTTTCATTATGTCCCATATATTTGGGTATGTTGTATGACAATTTTCATTGAATTTTAAGAAGTCTTTACTTTCTTCCTTTATTTCTTCCTTGATGCATTGATGATTCAGGTGAGCACTGTTTACTTCCATGTGTTTGTGGGTTTTCTGGAATTAGTGTTACTATTGAATTCTAATTTTAAGCCATGGTGATCTAAAATAAACAAAAGAGAAACAAAGAAAACAATACAAAGATTCAATGAGACAAAGAGTGGACTCTTCAAGAAAATAAACAAAATAGACAAACCTTTATCCAAACTAGCTAAAAACAGAGAGAGAATATCTAAATTAACAAAATTAGAAATTAAAATGGGTACAGAACAATAGAAACAGAGGAAATACAGAGAATCATTAGATCACACTACAAAAACCTGTACTACACAAAATTGGAAAACTTAAAGAAAATGAACACCTTTCTGGATAAATGTCCAGAATTATCAAAATTAAATCAAGACCAGATAAGCAAGTTAAATAGACCTATAACTGCTAAAGAAATAGAAACAGGCATCCATTAAAAGTCTCCCAAACAAACAAACAAACAAACAAACAAAAAGTCCAGGGCCAGGTGGTTTCTGTTCAGAATTCTACAAGACTTTCAAAAAAGAACTAATACCTATACTCCTCAAATTCTTCCACACAGTTGGAACAGAAGGAACATTGCCAAACTCTTTTTATGAGGCTACAATTACCCCGATACCCAAACCACATAAAGACATTATTAAGAAAGAGAATTCCAGACCAATCTCATTCATAAATATTGATGCAAATATACTCAATAAAATACTGGCAATTAGAATCCAAGAAGACATCAAAAAAAAAAAACCACCATGATCAAGTCAGCTTCATCTCAGAGATGCAGGGATGGTGCAACATATGAAAATCTGTCAATGTAATTCACCATATAAACAAACAGAAAAATAAAAACTGCATAATCATTTCATTAGGTGCTAAAATTCCTTCAAGAAAATACAACATTCCTTCATGATAAAGGTCTTGGAGAGAGCAGGGATACAAAGAATAAACCTAAACATAATGAAGGCAACATACAGCAAGCTAATAGTTAACATCAAAATAAATGGAGAGAAACTCACAGTGACCCCACTGAAATCAGAAACAAGACAATGTTGTCCACTCTCTCTATATCTATTTAATATAGTTCCTCAGGTTCTAGCTAGAGCAATAAGACAGCAAAAGGAGAGGAAAGGGATACATAGTGAAAAAGAAGAAGAGAAACTCTCACAATTTGCTGATGATATGATAGTTTACATAAACGACTAATGGTGCTATGAGAATAGTTGAACAAATGTCCTTGTGGTATGAATGTGCCTCCTTTGGGTATACGCCCAAGAGTGGTATTGCTGAGTCTTCAGGTAGAACATTTCTTAATTTTCTGAGAAACTACCATAATGATTTCCAAGTGGCTGTACAAGTTTCCCCTTATTCCACATACTTTCCAGGGTAAGCTGTCATTAGTGTTTTTGATCTTAGCAATTCTGACAGGTGGAAGATACAAAGGGTTATTCAATTTTTTGGCTCTATTGATATATTCTTTATGACAGATATGTCGTCAGTTTTAGAGAAGGTTCAAGGAGGTGCTGAGAAGAAGGTATATTTTTCTTTGTTTGGGGTAAATATTCTATAGAGGTCTATTAAGTACATTTAAGTAATGACATCTATTAGTTCCCTTGTTTTTCTGTTAAGTTTCTGTCTGACAGACACGTCCATTGGTGAAAGTTTGGTACTCAAGTCTCCCACTATTAATGTGTGGGTTTGATGTGTGATTTAAGTTTCAGTAATGTTTCTTTTAAAAATCTATGTTCCCTTTAATTTGGGGCATAGCTATTCAGGAATGAAAATTCATCTTGATAGTTTTTTTCCATTGATGAATATAAAATGTCCTCTTTCTCTTTTGATTAATTTTAGTTTGAAGTCTATTTTGTTAGATATAAGGATAGCTAAACCTGTAGTCAGAGGCTGTTTATTCATTTCTTGGTCACCTAGACCAAAAATAATCATACAGAAAATATATTAATTATAATATTGTTTGTCCAATAGCTTAAGTATACTTTTAGTGAGATCTTCACACATATTTATTATTTTATATTTTATCACAAGGCTTATGGTTTACCAGTAAGTTTCCGGGAGGCAGGTGTCTTTCTCCTCTGGTGGACACATGGCATTTCTCTGACTCTGCCTTCTTTTCTCCTCTATCTCTGTTTGAAATGTATGCCTGCCTTGCTCTATTTTTCCATGTCATAGGTCCAAGCAACTTTTTTATTCATTAACCAATAAAAACAACACATTTACGGAAGGCCGTCCCACAACCTTTCTCTTTTTCTGTCCAAATAAAAAGGAATATTTTGACTTTAACATAGTAAAATTGCATATACAAAGCAGCTATCAATCAAGAATTATAGTTAGAATATTAAGACAAATTAAGGCAAATACTCTTTTTGTGTTCTATCTTTGTAAGTCTAAAGTTTTATACCTTATTTTTATAATAATTAAGGAAATCTATAACTATAACTATCTATACTTCAACTCTGTAAAATACCTAGAAGGATATAATATTATGTAAGTAAACAGAAAGTGTATTGCAAACAACTTTTAAAACTCTAGAATTGACAGAGACATCTCGCTGCCGGGACAGTCACACAAAGTTCTTTTGTAACCTTGGGGCATCCATCTTTAGCCAACAGGCCCATAGTATCTGGCAGAAGGAAACTTCAAAGACTGTTCTGCCTATATTGGCAGTTTGTCAGTCAATTTCTTTTGTGTTTTGCAGAAAGACTGGCAGACTCTTATGAAGCAGGAATACTAAAGTACTTTCTCACTTTGTTTTAGGCAACTTTAGAAATCATTTTTCTATGGGTACTCAATTCCAGTTTATACAGCATACCATCAAGCAGTTCAGGTATTAGTTGTTTTTTGCCCAAATGGCTAACAAATTTCATAAGGAGTCTCTTCATTGTCCACCATCCTCTTGAAGTAGATTGGGCCTGTCAGGAGCAGATGTGTCTTATTGCCTAAGTTCTTAAAGCATTTTAAATGCTGTATTTTGTTAGTCTTCGAAAGGTTTGAATACCTGTACATCAGAATTATATCTCTGTATATCTAGTTAACCTAACTAACATGACTATAAGCTTGACTATTATGAATGACTGTCTTTTTAATGTATTTCTTAATTATACCTTACATCCTTAAGTGAGCTGTACAAACAGAAGACCTTAATCAAGAGCAGAAATATACATATAGCAAAACTGAACTTAAATTTGTATCAATAAACAAAGATCCATCTCTATAAAAAGTATTCATCTCTATAGCATATCCTACTTTAAATGTAAGTAAACATTTATAAACAATTCCCACACCATACGCCTGCTTTGTACTTAGGCCCATTTGATTTGATAATCTTTTATCAATTCTTTACTTTGAAGTAATGTGTGTCTTTGAAGTTTGTTTCTTATATGCAGGAGAAGGATGAGTCCTATTTTCATATTCATTCTGTTAGCCTGTATCTTTGTATTGGTGAAATGAGTCCATTGATATTAAAAGATATTATTGACTAGTGATTTTTAATTCCTGTTATTTTTTTCATGGTTGTCATGGTAGTGTGTGTATTTCCCTTTTTTGGATTTTGATGGTATGAAATTATCTATTGTTTGTGTTTTTGTGGATGTAACTGAGTTCCTTGTCTTGGAGTTTACTTCTAGTACTTTCTGTAGGGCTGGACTTATGGGTGAGTATTGTTTAAATCTGGTTTTGTCATGAAATATATTATTTTCCTCTATTTATATCGATTAAATTTTTTTGCTGGGCATAGTAGTCTGGGCTGGCATTTATGTTTCCTTGGTGTTTCTAAAAAGTCTATCCAGGACCTTCTGGCTTTCAGAGTGTCCATTGAGAAGTCTGGTATAATTCTGATAGGTCTGTCTTTATATATTACTTGGCCTTTTATCTTTAGAGGTCCTAAAAGTCTTTTTTTTTATTATAATGTTTTTTTTTCTATTGTGAGGTATGGGTACTTTTTTTTTTTGGTCCAGCTTGTCTGGTGTTCTGTAATCTTCTTGTACCTTTATGAGCATTTTCTTTTTTATGTTGAGAAGTTTTTTTCTATGATTTTTTAAAAATATGTTTTATGTGTCTTTGAGTTGGGAATTTTTGTTCTTCTTATATCCCAATCATTATTAGGTTTGTGTTTTTCATGGTGTCCCAGATTTTCTGGACATATTTTGTGTTTGGAATTTATTGGATTTAACATTTTCTTTTACTGATGAATCTATTTCCTGTATTGTATCTTCAATGCCTCAGATTCTCTCTTCCATATTGTTTATTTTTTTGGTGGTGCTTATATGTGTAGTTCCTATTCACTTTCCTAGATTTTCTTTAAGAATTCCCTCAGTTTGTGTTTTCTTTATTGCTTCTATTTAAATTTTCAAGTCTTGAATCATTTTCTTCACCTGTTTTTTTTTCTTTGCTTTCCTTAAGTGATTTATTTATTTCTTCCAAATTTTTGTTTGTGTTTTTCTCAAGTTTTTTAAGGGAATTTTTATTCCCTCTTTGGGAGCATCTATTATATTCCTAAAATAATTTTTAAGATGGCTTTCTTGTGCTTCAACTACATTGGAATGTAAAGGTATTTCTGTTGTAGGATCATTGGGCTCTGGTGGTGCCATATTGCCCTTTTGCTTGTTTATTTCATTCTTACACTATAGTAAGAAGCCACTTGTTCATCCCAGCTGCCCAGAACCAAAATAACCACACAGAAAATGTTCATTAAATCATTGCTTGGCCCATTAGCTCTAGCTTCTTATTGATTAACTCTTGCATCTTAATTTAACCCATTTCTATTAATCTGTATGTCATCCTGAGGTTGTGGCCTACCAGCAAAGTTTCAGAACATCTACCACCGGCCAAGGATTCATGTCATCTTCCTGACACTTTTCTTCTCCCAGCATTCAGTTCTGTCTTCCCCGCCTACCTAAGTTATGCCCTATCAACAGGACAAAGCATTTTCTTTATTAATTAACCAAGAAAAGCAACACATAGACAGAAGGACATCCCACACCATTTCCCCTTTTCTGTTTAAATAAAAAGGAAGGTTTTAATTTTAAAATAGTAAAATTACATATAAACAAAACAGTTATCAAGCTAGAATTACAGTTATAATATTTATATCTACATTATTTTTATCATAACTAAGGAATACTATAACTACAACTATAAATTCTTCAACTCCATCAAAGATTTCAGAAAAATATCTTTCCTAAGTAAACAGGAAGTGCATTGTAAGCAACTTCCAAAACTCTAGAATTGACAGAGACATCTCACTGCCTGAACAGTCTACCCAAAGTTTTTTTGTACTGTTGGGGCACCTATCTTCAGCCTACAGGCCCATAGTATCCAGTAGACTTTTCCACAAAGGTGGATATTTCAAAGACAGTTCAGTCTATATCGGCAGTTTGTCAGTAACTTCTTCTGTGTTCTGCAGAATGTCTTAAGCAGGAACACCTAAGGACCCTCACACCTTTAAGCAAGTTTGGCAGTAATTTCTCTGTGGATCCTGTATGTCCAGTTGATCTAACAAACTCCATAAAGAATCTCTTCAATGACCATCTTCCTCTTGAAATAGAGTGGTGCTGCCAGGAGCAAATGTGTCTCACTCTCATAAAAATTTTTTAAGTTCTTAAACATTTTACATGCCATATTCCCTAGATCTCTGAAGTATTTGAAGAATATCTATCTGAAATATATCTCTATACATCTAGAAAATCTAAATAACATGACTACAAACTTGACTATTATAGATGATTCTTTATTAACCTATATTTCTTAATTATAAATTACATTTTTAATGAATTACTCAATCACAATACTTTAATCAAGATCAGAAATACATATACATATAACAAGATTGATGTTAAATTTGTATTAATGAAGCAAAATCCACACTAATGCAAAGTATCCATCCCTATAATATTTCGCCCTTTAAATATAAAGAAACATTTACAAACAATATTTGGGAATATGGGCACAGTTCTGTCCATACTACTTCCTGCTATTTGGGGGCACTGTTAATCAGGTTCATCTCAGTCAGCAGTTAGACAAAATAATTTTTGAGGGTGTTCATGGCAACCATTTAGGGAGGCATGGTCTATCTAACTATATTCGTCTAGAAGTAATCCACAGGTTCTCATTTTCTATGAAAACAAAAACGAACCTCTTTTCCAAAGCACTACATCCTTAGACACAAATTGTGAAGTCAAGATACCTTTATAATGTAAATGCTGATTTAGCTTAGAAGCCCATACAATGAAATGTCTCTCAATACTAAACTCCTTCACAGTCAAAAAATCAAAGAAAACACAATAATATACATAATACAGACGCTGAATTTTCCATCTTTACATGGCTTATTTTTTTACTCCTTTTAATCTCTAATGGTCTGTACTCTTTCTCTTTAAAGACTTTCTTTTTTTTGAATGATTCACTTCTTTTCCCAACTCTCTATATTCTTTTCCTTTTCTCTCCCAAGCCTACGTACATTTATCCAACACTGTGACTTATCTAAATTTGTTTTTATTGTATATCTGTTATTCTTTACTGTCCAGGAGCACTTTTTAAAATGCTAAGCGCTTTTTAAAATTAAGCTGTGCAATTATTAGGGTATGTATGGTACTTCTTGCTTGCTGGCCCAGTCTAAAACTTATTTTGCACAATTATTATGATATATATGGTACTTTCTGCTCACTCAGCGAGGTTGCTCAGCTTAGTTCTGCAGTGTAGCTGCTCACCACTTCTGAGAGACATGCACAGTGGCTCATTTCTTGGCACACAGCCAGTTCATGTTGCCATTAAGCAATCTGCAACAGTCTGCTCACAAACCCCACTCAAATGCTCCATCTCCCAAAAGAGCCATAGGTTGCACTGGCAGCATGGCCCAGAAAGCAGGCATTTAAAAATGTCTGAATCAGGAATATCTCTTTTAAAGGAGCTGCAGCAAACCGCCAGCAAACAGAAATAAGCTGTGTTAAACTATGGAATTTTTTTTGTCTAGAATTCCTTTTCTAGCCCTCTCAGGTTTTACATGGATTTAGTTGGCCCCATGTTGGGTGCCAATATATAGTAAGGAGCCACTTGTTCATCCCTGCTACCCAGAACCAAAATAACCACACAGAACCTATATTCACTAAATCACTGCTTGCTCCTTTAGCTCTAATTTCCTACTGACTAATGTTTACATCTTAATTTAACCCTTTTTTATTAATCTGTATATCACTACGAGGTTGTGATCTAGCAGCAGATTTTCAGACTAGATCCATAACATCTCCCTGACTCTTTCCTTCTCCCAGCATTCAGTTCTGCCCCCCCCACCTGAGTTCTGCCCTATCTACAGGCTAAAGCAGTTTCTTTATTCATTAACTAAGAAAAG
Organism: Neodon shergylaensis; assembly: GCA_025134845.1. Lineage (NCBI taxonomy): Eukaryota > Metazoa > Chordata > Mammalia > Rodentia > Cricetidae > Neodon > Neodon shergylaensis. Next base: position 6,053,944 of record JABTXL010001671.1, read on the forward strand.
CAACGCATAGACTGAAGACCTCCTACACTATTACACAAACATTCACTCATCCCTACAGGCTTGTTTGTTTCCTCTGTTTGGACTTCCCACTGCTATAGTTTCTACCTGTGCTTATGTAGTCCTGCTGTTTTTCCAACTGGTGTTTGCATCTGTGCCTATGTAGTGTGCTGATGTTTTGGAATGAGGCTGGCCAAAGGGAGGGTGTTTATGTGCTTGGAGTTGGGAGGGAGAGTGAATCATGGTGGGACAGGTTCCAGTGGATGGCAGGGATGGGGGTGTAGGCTTGATGCAGGTATCTCAACTGCTTTCAGGTTGGTGGGGACTGCAGCAGGGCAGTGGAGTTCCACCAGAGGGGGGTGGGTCCAGTTTCCATGCTGCTCCTAAGTTGTGAGGTGGAGGCAAAAAGAATGTGCCCTGGTGTTTAGTTAGGATCTGGACTTGGGGCAGTCCATCCGGGAGGCTAGCCAATCAGCTGTTTTTCCAACTAATGTAGTTTGTGTCTGTACCTATGTAATCTTTTGGAGTTGTGTGGCAGGGTTGGCCATCAGGAGGATGTTCAGGTGCTTGGGTTTGAGCAGCAGAGTGAGTCTTCATGGACATCATCTAGTGAGGGCTGCAGTGGTGGTGCAGCCTGGAGGCAGGTATTTCATCTGCTTGAAAATTGGTGGAGATTGCCAGTTGGCTATGTTTTAAGTACTATGGTTTCTCTTCAGATTAAGATTAATTTATAATTAAAGTTTAATTATAAAACTGTTGTTAACTATCAAACTATACATGTCATTAATTTATTCTTAATATTTTCATGACATATTGGCCATTGCTGTTGTTCACATGACTATGTACATCATAGCTAGGCAGGGCTATTGTTTTCCTCCTTTGGAATCTTGCATGGCACATTCTAGTAGAATGAAGGCTAGTGTTTGCCCAGTAGTACATGGTCTTCCCTGAAAACAAACATAAACTAACATTAAACATACTGAGATTATATTTATAAATATACATTCATATAAATATTTGCATGTAACAACAATTTTAAAAAGAGGTCCTGAGTTTGAAAGAGAGTAAGATAAAAAATAGTAGATAGCCTGGCGGTGGTGGCACACGCCTTTAATCCCAGCACTCAGGAGGCAGAGGCAGGGAGATCTCTGTGATCTCTGTGAGTTCGAGACCAGCCTGGTCTACAAGAGCTAGTTCCAGGACAGGCTCCAAAACCACAGAGAAACCCTGTCTCGAAAAACCACAAAAAAAAAGGGAGATAGCTGGGTTGGTGGAAGGAAAGGAAATACAGAAATGATATTTTGTATTATAATCTCAAAAATAGAAGAAAAAAATGAAACTAATAAATTTTGTCATCTTATGCTACATGAAAAATCAAATGTTTCAATCGTTTCACCTTATTTAGTTACAAAAGACAGAACAATGTTGTTTAGACATGACAGTGAGAACCATATTATAATTTTATGTATTCATGTCATATTTCCCATATATTATTTAATTAGAATTAGTGTATCTTAGATTTTCAATGTTGATATACCTATTTTACCCTCTTATCACTAACTACTCAAGAAGGTTACAGGTTACTTGTGTTAAATAAATATGCATTTATCATATAACAGACAAATAAATAATTAAATTCCCTTGTTTTATAAGTTCAAGCTATTTGAAAAAGAAAAGTCTGAGCAGCATTGTTCCTTAATTAATGAGCTGATACATGGAGAAAGAGTCAAAGAAAGAGTTAAAATTTTATTGGTATAGATTTATCTCTAAAATATGAATGACTCTTGCTTTTCAAATAGCTACCAGCTCAAGTACAATGGGTCCCCCCTCTCAGTGGAAATAATCTTGTACCATCTTGTAATATGGACTTCTCATTCACAGACATCTCCTGTCTTTTATGCTAGTTTACACTGAATTCTATATATTTCATTCTTCTGCATGTTTAAATTTTACTTAGAGGGAAAGGATATGTTGAACTTCTTACAACTCACACTGTTGAGAAATGGTTGCCTTAGTTACAAAATTGCCTTTTTTAGTAAACCAACAAAAGTTATTTATTTCTTTGTGTTTGTTTCATTTTTGTTTTCTTATATTTGGCCTATGAGTGATGATTTATTTTAACAGGTTCCTACCTTATTTAACTTATTATAATAGTTTACTGCTTTTATTTGATTAAACTTTATTTATTTTGAGTTATACTATGTATGATCCTGTGTGTGTGTGCGTGTGTGTGTGTGTGTATGAGAGAGAGAGAGAGAGAGAGAGAGAGAGAGAGAGAGAGAGAGAGAG